>JAZGTJ010001365.1:0-10771 GCA_036877575.1 Botia almorhae | reverse complement strand
GTGAAGTAGATGTAAATCCTGGGCTACAGGTTTTCTGTAGCTCAGTGGTTAGAGAATGGCGTTAACAACGCCAAGCTTATGGGTTCGATCTGCCAAATGCAAAAGAAAACCCATTCCTATGTATTCATCATGAAACTGGTGGTATTTTTGAGGCTCTGGTTTGTTTTTTTAGCATGTTCGTCTTTTATCGGAGGAACTTGTCCTCTTTTAAGGACCCACCTGTCCATGTTATCGCAACAATGTATAGTATAATTCAATGTAAGTCGTTTTGGGTAAAAGCGTCTGCCAAATGCATAAAAATGTAAAAAAAATGTAAACCTGTTCGATTTTGTGGGCAGACACTGCTCCGGATGCCGGATCCGGTTCGCAATAAATAACTCCAATAAATTGAAGTGCATTGTAAATTTATGACTTCATTTTAATGCATCTTTGTGTAGTCCTAATTTCATATAAAAATACAATAACCTATTCATGATTTATTCCCACAAATACCCCAAGGGGGACGCATTTTGACCACTATTTAAGAACCACTGATTTAAAGGATGCTTGGTTAGTTTTACTGGAAAACAAGACAACGAAACTGATCAAGAAAATAATGTTTTGCAGTGCATTTAATAAACAGACATTTTTACTCACCAGAGTAAACCTTCCCATTGGTGGAAATTGCAGACATTGATGTTGCCGTGATTGTTGTGATAGTAACAGACATGAAGATAATGACATAGGTCAGAACTGTAAGTAAGAGATCTATTGTTAGGAAATCTCATGACACAAATAAGGCATAAACTTCTCAAGTCCAGGAGAGGAATCTAAAGAGTGTAAACCAAATTCTTTATAAAACTTTCAAAAATGTTACATAGAAAGAAATGGATGAGGATTTACTTACTGAGTCCAGCTTGAGATGTGATCCACGGCAGTCGTAGAAACATGATAACTCCCCAGATGTTGTTCATACAGCGAATCTGATTAACCACCAACAAACTTATTATAAACAATGTGTATACTCAAATTAATGTGAATACCCAAAGACCATATTACCCAGAGGTTATTCATAAGTGGTTTGGAGTAACTGTATATAGTATTCATTTTATCTCAGCTTTCCCTCTAAAATTGTTTAAGACAAACATTGCCATAAGACCATATAATCCATTAATAGTATAGAGTTCTCTGTTAAAAAGACCAGCTTAGACCAGACCGTGCTAGTCGACCAATTTTACCAGCTTTTGTGTGAACTAGCATGTTTTTTTTTCTGTTGAAACCTGTTGACCATGGTAATCATGACCGTTATGTTTTTAAGTACCAAAATCATGCAAGAATCCAGTGTCCATATGCTAGTTAACAACTATGGTGGTATTTTAAATGGGTGTAATTTTAATGTGGAAACACAGGTTACATAAATTGCCTTTGATTGGATACGTTTGCATATTGGTAAGTTTAAGAAATGTTAAGTTGCCTTTTGAAAAAAAGAGACATACATTTTCTGGGGTATTTCTCATAAGGAAAATACAAAATGTTTATTGATTTGCTCGCAAATTAATTTATTTATCGGCTCATAAAATCAAATGTATGATTTTTCTATCCAATGAGTATGTTTGAATATGTACATGCATATCTCTTACCATAACTCCTAGAACCCATCCAAATCGAACAAGTTTGACATTCGGTCTGCTATCTTCCTCTGGTGGTGGGGGAATATCATCCTCACCCTGCTAGTATATAATCAAAATGTAACATTAAAACAATAAGCACTACTAACCTTAGTGTCATTAGTGGAATGATAATAGAAGTTTTTTTTGTCAAATTAGTTTTACAATCAAATATTACTTAGGTATAGTAAAACCAAAAAAAAACTGTCACCTAAGCAATCAATTTATAGAAATTCTAACCACAAAAATAGGTTTCACTTACTGGTTTGCGCAAAACCTCTAAAGATGGTCTGGTACTCTTTATACGTCCTGTCCATGTGTCTTTGGCATAAAGTTCGAACTTTGGTACAGGCTCTAATGGATTGTAAAAAGACATTTTTTTCTTGTTCTGGTCCTTCCCATAATCAGCCTCTCCCATCTCCACAGCAACGCCTTGAGGTGGCCCAGGGACGTTGTTGGTGTTGGCCAAGTCGCGCTTGCCTGTGATTACATTTTTGAGACTTGCAAAATAACTGGCCATTGTGATCTGTTAACACTGTTTTTCTTTAGTCTTAGTCTTATAAATATGAATAATATTTATAAGACTATATTTATAAGACTACAATAGACTATATTTATAAGACTACAATAGTAACCCAAAGTGAACTGCCTCAGATGCAGAAGACAAACACTAACAACCTCCCTAGGTATCCACACATTCAGTGCCACCAAGCCAATGAACACAGTAGACATAAACTGATTTTTCTCTGTTGTCAGAAAATAAGCAGGCTTTTATACTTTAATTGAGCCGACTCATACACACCCACACACTTCTATGCACACAAACACACACTATTAGCCATACACAAGCATAGTTGCAGCACCATGACTAGCAATTCTTCGTATTGTGTTCTTATACTGTCTTAGAAATCTTGTTTGAAAATACTGACAGACTGGTTTTTCAAAAGAACTTGAGATACTAATTCCATTAAAGGGACTGTGTCTGTTTTCCACACTGCCAAAAGCAAATTACTTACTCAGTTATGTAGAAAATGTATAGACACAAACAAACCTGAAGAACACAAGAATTTTTTGCCCCAAATAATCATCATTATTACATTATAACAAATCTTAGTATTCATATGCTTTGCATGACAGACAATTATATGCATATTCGTCTTCTCACAGTAGCATATTACAATTCTCAAAATCTTTCATATTTTAAACCTTTGTATGAAAGGAAATCATAAATGAAATCTCTTTAGCTCACTGTTTCTGAGAATACATAAAATTAAATGGACAAAACAGAGAGGTTTATTTTTCAAAAACCTTTTTTGCAGTTTTGTTAAAAACATATGTCTCCTAAATTCAGTTCTGGTGAAAAAAAATAGAATGAGTCCAAATAATTCCCCAGTCAACATACACTAAATCAGTTTCCTGCACAGGGCTTAAACCTTGAGCCAGACTAAAATAAATGTTAGAGCTGTCTTAACTAAAAAAATAACAGCTTGCACAGAATGTTAAAAAATATCATTGCCACAGTTTTGTCTCAAGATGCTCACCAGTATTGTACATGTTTGCCTCACAAAAAACCTATTAAAATGTGTCTCACAAAAAACTTAAAAATTCCTAAATTAACTATATAACTACAAAATTAATGTAGCTCAGTTAATAAGGTTTTGGAAGAATATAGTTAAAAATGTTAAGTTCATGTTTAGAATGAAAGACAATGTTTTTTTGTACAGGAGAAGCAGGAAACTTCAAGGCTGCATTAACACTGGCAAAAAAAATAGATTTTTTTACTCACATCTGACTCATTTTTAAATGTGGCTTTAAATATGATACATATCTGATATTTAGACATCCGACCTGCATCTAAACACACATATTTATTTCATCTTGACTATGATGTCACTGTTCCATGACGGATTGCATATAACATCATTTTGCATGTGTACCGAACTTGGCTGCAATGCCAGTGCAAAATAAAGAGCATTAAACCCAAATATAAGAAGGCTATAAGGATATATAGAGTTGTTGATGTAGAAAGCATTAAAGCTGTCTTTATTATGGCAACATTTAAAAACGTGTTCGCTTTTTTATCTAATTAATTGCAGTTGGGGGTACTTTTGCCAACTTTTGAACAGAAGAATTAGCAAAAGTCCATCCACAATTCGAGGGTCAATTATGGCGCTCATATTAGTGAATGACTGGATCCTTTTTGGCCTGGTGATTAATGTAAACACAAATCGAATACGGGTCATAAGATCTGAGCATTAAAACTTGCAGTGTAAACGCAGCCCAAAAGTCTATATTTAGCAGCATGCAGCATCTTTACTGTTGAGGTGGAATTAACACAATCATCTGATAAGGCGTTATTTCCTGCCACTAAAGACGGCTTTATCAACAATCTACCTGAACGGATTCCTCAGCATACGAAATAGTTTAGCAGCACTTAACATTGCAACAGAAACTGTTGACTCATTCTTTTCTTTTTGGAAGCACAGGTTGTTATACCTGCAAAGCATTTCTGTCAAACAAATCTCCACCAGTGCCAGCTTGCTAGCTGCAAGATCATGAGGAGCCACCCTTCATAGATGCGTCGCTCTTAATCATTTAATGGTGGTGAAGCAGTGAACTTTAATTCAATGCAAATTCATTTATAGTTATATATTATAGTTATAAAGTGATATATTAAGTTTCAATGAAGCTTTAAAACCTTCCAGACAGATGTGTTAAAAAGTTATTCATTTCTTGATGATCCTTTCCTGGCACTTCAAATGCACACTAATAACATCTGCAGGAAAATAAAAAAACTGACAAGTTTGACAGGGAGCTGAGGGAACACAGACGAAGGAGCAGAACAAGGAATATCCAAACAAAAAGGCTTTAATTCTCAACCAAACAGGCAGCAAGGCGTAAACAACAGCGCACATGAATTATCAAACATGTCAGATATGATAACCCATACCTGAAATGTGACCTCTGCATTTAACCCATCACTGGTGAGGAATAAACACACTGCAAGTCATGAACACACACACACAGAGCAGTGCACATTACTGCACCCGGGAAGCAATTGGGGGTTAGGTGTCTTGCTCAAGGGGACTTCAGTTGCAACCATCCAGAACCAGCAACCTTCTGATTACAAGCCCAACTTACTAACCAGTAGGCCACAACTGCCCTCCAACAACATACGTAATCACTAACCAAATAACTGAACTCAAAGGACAACTTAAATAGTAAAGTAGACTAGGGAAAAACAGGTGCTGGGGATTAACCAATTACTAAACAAGAACAGAAAACTGACCAAGGCAAAACAGAAAGTAAACAAAAGCTCAAACATAACTCCATAACGTTGACATTACACCCCCCTCCCGGAAAACACGTCCTCATGCCACAAAGGAGGGAGGGACGCTTAGATGAAGGACAGACAGAAGACCAGGGCGGTGCTGAAGGTGGGCTCTGGCCTTAGATCCACGCTGTGGGATAGTGGTTCTCTGGGCTCCGGGCTGGTGGCCATGACTGTTGAAGACTCACATGTGCTCACATGTGACAACCCTGGGCTGGACTCTGCTTTGTCTACCGAGAACGCTGCCCAGAGCGCAAAGTTTATATACTTCTTTAGCTCCCTGCTCAAATCAGCTCTCAGCACAACAAAGTAAAGTTCGTTGTCCAGCCTGCACCAAAACCCCTATAATAAGGTGAGGTCGTCACATGCGGTGAGATGGCATTTGTCTACGAACTCCAGCACGAAATCCTCAATCGTCCTGTCATCTTAAAATATAAATTATGGCCCCGGAGGACCAATCAGTGGTTCTCCTCAGGTCCACATTAATGGAGGCAATTTCAAACCTCATCGTTTTGGGTCTGTGATTCTGTAATGTGTGTCATGGTGGAGGCTTCAGTCTTTTCCCCACCGCGCCACAAGAGGGAACCCTTGCTGGAGTATTAGTGGAGTCTGGACCAAACTACAATTCCCGTCAGGCACCTACCTTGGAATGGACTACTTGCTGTTTGTTTACCTGGCTGACACAAGTTATTGATCATTGCAAAGTCTTGTTTGCCTGGTGCTACAATTCTGAGCGGTTTCCCATTGTTTACTCTGTTTATCTCGTGTATGACCTGGATTGTTTATTGTTCACTGCCTGCCCTTGTTTGGATTGTTTATTGGTACCGCTGTTTTTCTGCCTGCTTCGACCCTGTTCTGTTGTATCGTTTATGATTGTTTGCTGCCTGTCTCTGTTTCTTAACTATGATTTGGATTTGTCTACGCGGTTTCTGTTTACCATTATTATTATTGCCTGTCGACCATTGAAACTAAAATGTTCTGCAGATGGATCCCAGTCTGCCTGAGTCAACATTACAGTGTACACTGGCTGAGGAAACACAGGAACTTAGACAAAGGAGTGGAACGAGGAATATCCAAACAAAAAGGCTTCATTAATTCTCATCCAAACAGGCAGCAAGGTATAAACTACAGCGCACACAAATAAACATACAACAACATACGTAATCTACTACCAACTAACTAAACTAAAAAGAAAACATAAAGAGTAAGGCAGACTAGGGTAAAACAGGTGTTGGGGATTAACTAATTATTTAAAAGAACAGAAAACTGACCAAAGAGGGAAAAAGAGGAAATAAACAAAAAACGGGAAAACCAAATGCACAACAAACAAAAAAAGTTTATAACTGTGACAGTGCTAGTCTTGATACATCAACATATACACACAAAAACATGTAATCATTATTTTCACAGTATTCACAGCTCAGCATTGCTTCATAATTTTGTAACTGGGCAGCACTTTTGTTAAACAAATAAGAGGATAAGGAAAATTAAGGGAAATTAATATAAATAAATGGTTTCTTTTAAGCATTTATGGTCAGTGTTTCACAATGTTTCATAGCCCTCATTGTGTAAAGCCCCTAGAGTTTTAGAGTGACGAAGTATCCTGTAAAAAGTTAACCCCTTTGTTAAGAACTCCCAGGAGGTCACATGACAGTCAGCCATGGGTGGAGTTAAGTCTCCTCAGGTGCACTAATTAGTATTTAGCTGCTGTTGTTTGAAGTGTGTGCAACATGCTGCTGAAGCTAATATTGCCTTTCCTTCTCCACAAAGAGAGCTTCTTTTAGAGTTGATGTGTTCCTGACTTTTGTAAGTTTATTCTTTTTGTGTTTGGTGAATTTGTTTCAATTTGTTGGAGTTACGTTAATTGTATTTAAGATTTGTTTGCCATTTATTGTTTTTTTTAGAAACCATACAACTCTATTTGTGTCCTGCCACCCTGGTTTGAATCTTATGCCACTCTAATGTTGAATAAAATGTATGGACTGAGTACTGGATTCATCTGTGTTTTAATGGACACACCATCCTGGTAGCACATTCCTCAACCAACCCTAAACCCATTGCAAACTTTACATGGTCCTTTGAGACGGAAAGGCTGCTAGGATGGAGAAGGATAATGAATCTGGATCTGGTAGACCTAAACGGATATTGAAACCACCTAGATGGCATCAAGATTACTTACTCACTCAGCCACAGCAAAATGTGCCAGCTTCTACACAAAGACAAGTAACTTCTGATCAAGTTCCTATGGATGCATTACAGGGAGCTTCCATTTCTGAGACTCGTGAGGAGGTGAGAGTTCTTGCTGACGATATAAAGCACATAAAAGGAATTTTATCAGAGTTGAGCCAGGCAATGAGAACAATGCAGTCAAGAAGTAGAAGTTATTCCTTTTCTGTGAGTTCTGAGCAAAGTTCTAATGACACATCTCCTGTTGTTAACCATCAAGATGATGATGCTAGAGCTCCTATTGTCCATGAACTGGGTGAATGCTTGAGACAACATGAAGCAAAATGTGATGCTAATGTATCTATATCCCCACCTAAGCTCAACAGACAAAATGCACTCCCTCCTCCACCTCAGTCTATGTTTCCAGCACCACTGCCACAAGAAGGGCGAGGGTCATTAGAGCTATGTTCTCAACACCTTTTTGATTCACAAATACCGACTACATCAGTTACTACAGATCATACTCATTTACAGATCCAGACTTTAGTGAATCCTCCTGTAATGAGTATAAATCCAGCTTATTTGAGTAATGTTCCCTCTTGGTTGTCATCTGGTCAACAGCCATTATATCCAGTATATACATCCAATGATCAGCATATGTCACGAAGTGGTATGCCTCTTCCTAGTCAAATGCAGGGCCAAGCAATTCCATGGATGTTTCCAAATTATCCAGTGCCCTTTTCTACCACTTATGGTCCATTTGTTCATCCAAGCCCTGTCTTTCCAATGGCAGTACCATCTTCAATGAGTCAACTTCCTTCGATACCTCCAGTTCCGATTAGACCAGTAGAATCATCCTATAGACCCTCAAATGTGACTGAAATGAGCAATGTTCCTGTGTCTGCGCCTCAGACATCATTTGGACCTTCATCAGTGATCCCTAATAGAGATTTAACTGCGAGTCAATCAGTAGCTGCAGCAGCTTATGTTCAGCCCTTTTTACCAACTGTGACTTCAAGACTAGGTCCAATCGAAAGACCTTCATTTCCATGCTTCAAAAGTAATGATCCACAGGAATTTGCAATGCTAAATATGGCACTGAAGAATCTGCTGCCTTCTGAGGAAACGGAACAGTATAAATATCATATCCTTTTGGATCACTTAAAGCTAGATGCTGCTCGACACTTAGCCTTGGCATATGCTCATGACCCCCAGCCTTATAGTACAGCACTGAAAGCTCTTCAAAGGAAATATGGCCAGCCTCATCATTTAGTGTTGCGGGAGATAGCCTCCATTCAGAGCCTTCCAGCTATTCGTTCTGGGGAATCCACTGGATTCAGTCAGTTTGCATTACGAGTCCAGGCATGCTTCAGTCATGGGGTCAGGATGAAGGGGGGAAGGAATTGGCATGTGCTTCTCATGTTCACCAGCTTTTAAGTAAACTTCCAGCACATCATGTTTCCAGTTTTGCTAGACATATTCGAACTGTCAAACCAAACATTTCTTATAATCTGGTGGATTTTGCCAAATGGCTGGAAGAAGAAGCTGAATGTCAGAGTTTAGTAGTCCAAGTATCCGATCAGTCAAAAGGAGCACCCAAGTTTCAAGTGAGAGAAGGGAAACCAATGAGGTCTTCATTTCCTACAGCTACTTTCCTGCAGGGCATAAATCAAGATGAAAGCTGTAACCGACAAGAAAGAATAATTCCATTTAACAATTCTCATAGCAAACCACGAGTGGAAACCAAGTCATTTTGTGCCTTTTGTGGTAATCAAGCCCATCAAACCCATCAGTGTCCAGAATTCCAACAGTTCGATGTAGACGCTAAGAGAAAATGGATCCTTGATAATGGCCGTTGTTGGAGATGTGGTCGGAGACATCGTTCATCTAAGTGTGACTTGAAGAAGCATTGTCCCTCCTGTAAAGAGCGCCATCTAGGAGTTCTGCATGATGTCAACATTTGTAAGCCTGACTCTGGCATATTTTATTTGAGCAGACCAAGTGGTCATAACTCTGTACTTTTGAAGGTGGCAAAAGTTATTTTGAGTTATCAAGGAAGAACTTTGGAGACCTACGCCATTCTTGATGATGGTTCTGAAAGAACTATGCTGCTTTCTTCTGCTGCAGAAATGCTGGGCCCAAATGGGGCGGCTGAGTCCCTGAAGTTGCGAACCATTCGACAGGGTTCCGAGGAAATTAAGGGCTCCACTGTTACATTTTTAATTTCTCCAGCATCCTTCCAGCACAAGAAATATCAGATAAGAGCAGCATTTACATCTAAGATGTTGGATTTACCTGAACAGACCTACCCTGTCCGTACTCTCCAACGATGTTACCAACACCTTAAAGGTCTTCCGCTTGAAGAATTCAATCAGGTTAAGCCTCTGTTACTAATAGGAGCAGACCATCCCCACCTGTTATGTTCTATTGAACGAGTGGTATTTGGTCCTGTTGGAAGCCCAGCTGCACTGCACACTCATTTAGGATGGGTATTGCAGGGTCCTACTACCTTAATACCAGAAACAACTTCTACCTCTCAGTGTTATTTCCTAACTGTTTCGACTAATGATCAGTTGCAGAAGGATGTAGAAAGATTGTGGCAGGTTGATGTCCTACCTTTTTCCCGGACACCAAGGGTTGCTTTACGATCAAAGCAAGATCAAGAGGCCCTTGAATGCCTGGAGTTGAGAACAGAATGCTTAGAGATCAATGGAGTTGTGAGATATGCTACACCCTTGCTTAGAGCCAAATATGCACCCAAATTGAATGCTCCCCAGCAATCAGTAATGCCAACATTGCGTCGTACAGAACGACAGCTTGCAAAGAATCCAGTGCGTGCAGTAATTTATAATCAGGAGATTCAGAAACTTGTGGAAACTGGCTATGTGACAAGGTTGACCCCAGAAGAGACTGCTCTCACAGAGGAAGCTTGGTATGTACCCCACCATTTAGTTGAACACAATGGGAAGCATCGCTTGGTCTTTGATTGTTCCTATCAATATAATGGTGAAAGTCTGAATTCCTGTTTGTTGCCTGGTCCTACCTTGGGTCCGTCTCTTCTCGGAGTTCTGCTTCGTTTCAGAGAACACCAATTTGCAATTAGTGGCGATATCAGAGCTATGTTCCATCAAGTTCGATTACTGCCTTCGGATAGACCTTTATTACGTTTTTTGTGTAGAAATATGACCAAAGATGCTCCAGCTGATGTATATGAATGGCAAGTTTTGCCATTTGGTACCACATCAAGTCCTTGTTGTGCTATTTATGCCCTTCAAAGACATGTTCAAGGTTTCTCTGCAAACTATCCAGAAGTTCAAGATTCAGTCCTTAACTCATTCTACGTGGATAATTGCTTGCAAAGTTTTCCTACCATAAGTGAAGCAAAGGAAATGACCTCAAAGTTGTGTTCCATCTTGAGTGAAGGGGGCTTCGAGATTAGGCAGTGGATAAGTAATCAGACTTCTGTGATTGACCACTTACCAGATGAAGCTCGTTCCCTTCAGACTGAATTGTGGCTGAGCCATGACTGTAATGATCCATGTGAGGGTACACTTGGACTGAGCTGGCATTGTATGCAAGATACTCTGGGGTATAAACATCGTCCTGTAGAATACCAGACTTTGACTTT
>JAZGTJ010001364.1:8492-58161 GCA_036877575.1 Botia almorhae | reverse complement strand
TGGGCTGCAATATCATGGCATTCCCTAGGCCCAATACTTGTGCTAGATGGGCGTGTCACTGCCAAGGACTACCGAACCATTCTGGAGGACCATGTGCACCCAACAGTTCAAACATTGTATCCTGAAGACGGTGCCGTGTACCAGGATGATAATGCACCAATACACACAGCAAGACTGGTGACAGAGTGGTTTGATGAACATGAAAGTGAAGTTGAACAACTCCCATGGCCTGCACAGTCACCAGATCTAAATATTATTGAGCCACTTTGGGGTGTTTTGGAGGAGCGAGTCAGGAAACGTTTTCCTCCACCAGCATCAAGTAGTGACCTGGCCACTATTCTGCAAGAAGAATGGCTCACAATCTCTCTGGCCACTGTGCAGGACTTGTATCTGTCATTCCCAAGATGAATTGATGCTGTATTGGCCACAAAAGGAGGCCCTACACCATACTAATGAATTATTGTGGTCTAAAACCAGGCGTTTCAGTTTCATTGTACAACCCCTGTATTTCTCTATATAATGCTTCTTCTAAGCTTGTTCTGATTGTGAAAGTGTGCCATCTCCTCCACAGGTGGTCACTGCTTCGTTCCTACCTGACGGGTGCACACACACCCCAGTCTCATGTGACATCACCTTTGTTCTGTTTTTTTGGCTCACCTCAAGGTAAGTGTATTTTATTTATATAGCAAAGTGGTCACAAATACAATAACCTTAAGGGCCATACAGACACCTCCGGCCGTGACTCACTCATCTGTGAAAGTTCTCTGTTTTCTGATCTTTTTTTTAGATTTTTTTTTAGAGCTGATCTCTGCTCATTGACCCAACACATGGACAGCAGCATTGCAGGGAACTCCACACAGCCGTGTGCCCTTTGACCACTGTCACTCATCCATACTGATGCTTTATGACAAATGCATCACACAGAGAGCGAGAGAGAGAGAGAGAGAGAGACAGAAACATATTTTGGAAAAGTTTTGGAATGTAGCAGAGACTAGTTGGGTTCGTAATGGAATATTAATATGCTGCTTACTGTGTACTGCGCAGTAAATACTGTATTCCGTCTGTCTGTTGCTTCAGATACATATAGCATAGTGGAAATGGAATGTCAGGTGCAATGCACCATGGGATACAGTGTTGTACCTAATGTCCTCTGTTTATATACCACACAATCACATTTACTGTACTCAGCATTCATACTATGTTACCAGTAAAAGTAGTATAATTGTAATGTGCCATTCCAAACACACCCATAAATTTAGAAAATGTAATAAAAAATAGAAAATAGAACAAATTGGCAGAGTAATAAAAGAGAAACCATGGATGGACAATTAAGAGGAAATGAAAGAAAAATTACTTTAATTTATTTACAGAATGATTTCCTCCAAACAACCAAACTACAAATAACACATCAGCCAGGTTGTTTGACATGGTCTCTGTGTGTCTACCAGTAATCCTAAACCTGGTAATTCCTTGAATTCTGAGCAAAATTGTGTGTTTCAAGAGTGCTATTGAGAGACACAGAAAGATGAAGACAGACATTCAAAGTAAGAGAGTGTGTGTTATTAATATCTCAGTGATGAAATACTGACGTCAGCGCTGAACACTGGTCCTCTTGTTCTCACCCATGCCCACGAGCATTTGCTGCACTGTGGTCACACACACATAACAGATTTACTCTTCCATACAGTCACCCATTTCTATAATCACACACACACTGTCGTGTAAATGTTACTTGTGTGATTGGTCTGAGATACAGTACCCAGAATTCCCTCTGTGCCCATGAGTGATACTTCACATGTGATACTTCACCCTAAGCATCCCCAACCAGTGTGAGCCTGCTAACAGCTGTACTGCTCCCAATTACAAAACCAACAACAAGTCAGATTACATCAAGTGATTGGACACTTAAAATACCACAATTAAAAATGTATGAATGTCATTGCGAAGATAACAAAATAGTAAACAAAATGGCATTTGTTGTACATACTGTACTAGCAAACCTTTTAAACATACCATTTCACAAAACTGTCACCTAAAATATTATCTGTCTTTTAAATGCAAAAACTGTAGATATACTGTTTAAAATAAAAAGAACTTTACCAGTGGTTACTTTGCTAGGATGTGAAGTGAGGGCAATTTTAGCTTAAAATCCTTCTGGGAAGTCCCGCGGATTTATGTGTTTAGAAATCAAACTTTTTGGACTAAAATGGAAACATTGGGCAATTTCTTATGTCTTTTTGTTACGTTTGGGTTTTTAGAGCTATTAGAACCAAATGAACAGCAAGAGATGCATATTTGGTGTGTAATTGAAGATTTATATATTTTATCCTCCTTGTGCTGCCACAGAATGATGGGAAAACATTTCACCACAAGCATGTTGCTTCATAAACAGACTAAATTAGTAATAGTAATTAGTTTTCTGGCAAGCTTTATAGCTGTTCTTCATCAACAGTACAAGCAGCAGTACAAGCAAAAGTACAAGCTAAATTGTAGTCAACCTTCACAATTGTAATTTATTGTGGTGAATCCAAATTAGCTTCTCATGATTGTTTGACACACTCCCAACTCAGAAAGTCAAGATCCAAATAATTTTTTCCACTAGTTATTATGCCATAGTGGTGGCAAAAAAAATCATTTTTAAATGCCACATTCTTTTTTAATACAGAATTATTCAAACATTTTAAAGATCCCGTGAAATCGTTTGACCACTTAAATTGCAGTTTTGTTACCTGTGTTGACAATTGGACAGTATCTTTTGTTTTTAAATAGCCAATAGGCTTTAATCTAAATGTAATCTGAATGGGAGACATTTGAGTAAAAACACTAAAATACTGTAAAACAAATAACCATTCTTTCTCTGCCACATACACACGCAAAAGGAATCCATGGCTGGTGACACGGGGTGCCTTTTTAGGCATGCTGGACTTTATGGCTGTCATCCTGTTTCTGTGTCAGGTGAGAGCTCAAAACACCATCTTTTAAAAAAGAAAACATTAGTTAGGTACATTTACTCAAGTGCATACCTTTAAAAAAAGGTTATGTAGTTTGCCAAAGAAATGTGTTGTGTTTCTTTGGGTTGTTTTTAAGTGTGCTGTAGGCTTTGATATAAGAAGAATGCTAAACTGTACAGATCTCTGACAGATGGTGCAATTGTGCCTGTGTGACCCAGTTGAAGATCGAGGAGGGGGCGGTTCCTAAGCTTTTGCGGGCCCCATGTGTCACACACATGTGGGCATAGTGGCAGTGTTTATCGCTCTAAAACAAGCATACTCTTACAGTCCCACCCGCCCGCCATCACATAACATACAGTGGGAAGGCATCAGCACAACACACACACGTGCTGTGCAGAGATTTATTTGTACACTCTGCCTCATACTCTCAGTCTTAACACCCTCTTCATTTATCTACCTTTCCTTTGATTTTGTTTACATAAATTTTACTTTATCTGTTTCTATATTTCATACTCTGTCTAGCTTTTTTAGCAGTGTTTTTCTTTTTCACTAAAAGGAACAGTTCACCCTAAAATAAACATTATGTCATCATTTATTCACCCTTATTTTGTGTCAGACCTGTAGGACTGAGTGTCTTCAAGGAAAAGGAAACTTTGCAGAATATTCATGTTGCTTTTTTTCATACAATAAAAGTCTCCATACATAGTTTAAAAACAATTTTATTAAAATATAATGCTAAATAACACGCATGCTATATAACTGGATCAGACCACAAATTAGGTAGTAATATAATCCTTTACCACAGCTTTGTGCATTAGGAAACTTTGTACATTAAGGTTATGAGACATTCAAAAGCAAATGCCGTTTTGGCATCGTTAACATTAAACTTAGAACCACACATTTTGTGTTACGTTAATGCGTGTATGAATGCATTGTATTGCCCCTGGTTGCTGGTATACTTTCATCATATGGACAACTGTATGAAAAACTCCTCTTTTTTGACCCATACAAGAAAGTCATTTGTATTTAGAATGACATGAAAATAAATGGAAGAAATTTGTTTTTAAGATAGCTATACTTCTAAAATATCTTTCTAAAAATCCTATCAGTATTTTTCTGGATTTGTTTCTTTGCAACTTATTCACTTTTTTTCACTCTTGCACTCCTCTCACATATGCCAATTACCTAAATAAAGTATTTAGTAAGCATTTTAATATGTCACTGGAAAGAGGGACCTGAACAATCTGCTTTTTCATTTGCCTTGGAATTATTAAGTAGGAGCTGATACTTTCTGGACAGTTCCTGTATTTATGCTTATCCTGATGCACTGTTCACTGGAACAAGAAGAGTATCTGAGTAAGTGGGTGGGTGTGAGGCTGAGAGCTCTAAGTAGTTTGGCTCTGAGACACTAAGCAGAGTTTGTGATGGTGTTTTTACTGGAAAGGGTTTAGCTGGGCGGGAGATGTGCGGCTTTACGAGCCTGCATGGATCAAACGCCATACCCCAAGAGAAGTTCTTTTCTCTCAGCACCACACAAATCCTCTCTTGTCTTAGCTCTCTTACGGCCTGATGCTTAGTTAGCTTCATTCAAACCATCATTTTGCTATAATTTCTAGTATTTTCCCCATATGTCTGTTTTGTCAGGTAAATAAATTGTGACAAAACCTGCACACACACACCGGTGGTTGGCAGTGTAGGGTTCTGTGGGAAAGCATGCTCACATCTGCTGTGCACATTCTTTAGTTGTCTGGGTTTTGTTTTTCACAGTTTGGGTAATGATGGCAGAGCATAATGTAAAATCCATGTGTGTGAATGTGTGGTGCCAGCAGCATGTGGATGTATCGCTGTGTTTACTACTGCATTGGTAACAGACAGCCCACTGTTTTCCTGCACCATGAAATTTAGCTGAATACTCCAAAACACAGACTTCAATGGACATCACATGTTAAAGGTGCTCCGCCTGTAATACTGTATTTCACAGGACGATTGTGTGCTGTGACATGCTTGGGTAACATCTTGTGTGAGGGAAGAAAGTTACCAAAGATTTGTGAATAGCTAAAAAATGACCAAAATAATAGTTGTTTTAATTTACTCACCATTATTTTGTTCTGAGCCCATATGATTTCCCCCCTTTTATGGGTTATTTTTTTCTGTTTTCTCCATTTATGTTTGAAGGAAAACAGCCTCTTTAGGTTGTGTTTTGGTCACACTTTGCCAATCTTTGATTTCTTTGCCCAGTGACTGTAATATTGCTCTTTTAATAGGAGCACAAAGTTTGGTTATTGAGAATTTGTGGTCGTAGCATTAATGAAAACAGTTTTCCTTATGAGTCAGATTGGAGTGCCGTGTGCATGTCCTTGTGTGTGTGTGTTTGTGGGCTATTCAAGTTTTCATAAAGATTTCAATGGATCCCCAGAAATGCTGCCTCACACACTGTCTGCTGCAGTCTGTCCTGCTGAAAAATGTCTTTTATTTCCAAGATTAATCATTACCGTGCTCCTCTGTCTCTCCAGAGGACCAGCTATTTTAATAAATGCCATAGTGTAACGCCAACTCTCTCCATCATGCATCTTGTTTGCTGTTTAGCTTTCTCTTTTAATTTGGGTTCGGTGGGACTTTCCTTGAGTACAATACACTCTGGTGTGCCTTGACTTTTTTGATGCATTAGAGAAACAAATCCATTGATTTTTATTAGACATGTTTACTGCACTATTTTAAGACATAAAATGAATCTGGTTTTAGCTAATTGTGTAAACACATAAAATCTCTGAACACCGGGTACAAAACCTCTTATTTTATATTTAGTTTGATCGGCTGAGGCAGACAGTCAACATTTTTTTTAAGTTTAAGCACTTCCTTTCACTGACAATTTGTTGAAAAAGAAAACAACTGTCATATTTTAGGAGT
Source organism: Botia almorhae (assembly GCA_036877575.1). Taxonomy (NCBI): domain Eukaryota; kingdom Metazoa; phylum Chordata; class Actinopteri; order Cypriniformes; family Botiidae; genus Botia; species Botia almorhae. The sequence continues at coordinate 52,303 of JAZGTJ010001364.1, read as the reverse complement.
TTCAGGCTTTATCTTGTATCCTGTGCTTTTTCCTCTGTGCGTGTCAGAGGCAAAAGGAGATAAAAAAGTGAAAGAGAAAAACATCTGCATCATTAACCAAAGTCTGTCTGATGACTGACTAGTTCTCATCTCCCCCTGTGTTAATGATGTTTCTCTCTCAGTATGTTGTGTTGTGGTAATGAGTACTTGGCTTAAGTTTAAAGGGGTGAGAATGGTTAACATCACTCCTTGGGACCCGCTGTGGTTTCGGATTTTACTTCATTTGTGTTTCTCTTTTACTCTGAGTAACTGTTGTGTTCTTGGTTGACTTACTTGGAAATATGGGAAGGTTTTCAAGAAATGTTCAACTGAGGTACGAATGTTTTTGAAGCAGGAAAACGTTGCATGTGAAATAGATTCTTATTTAGGATCAATTGCTGTTTAAACATTGTGTCATCTGTTTCTTAGGCTGTTTGTTGGTTGATGATGTGTATATCAGGCTTGTTGCCATGAGGTATTTTCCACATACAGTTAGATAGTCTAGTTCTCTTAACCCCCCTGATTTCAAACATGCCTTCACTCCACCCTTCTTATAGAAACAGTCTGGGTCTGTGTGAACATGTTAACAATTAAAATCGCAACAGGTGTTGAACAATTCATGTGGCCCAAAGAGACATGCAAGTACATAAATATACATGATCCCTCAATTTCTCTCAAACACTCTAAATTAGAATGCGGTGAATTGTAGCTATGTTTTTCAGAGCACGCTCAGTGAGGTGAACGAGTGGTCTTTTGATGCTCAAGTGTCATGGTAACCAGGCTCTTCTCTTGGGGAACGCAGAGTGGCCGCCCGCTGGTCTGCTCCTTGTGCAGGGTCAGATTGGGTTGCAGTGTGGGAGTTTGAAAGAGTCCTTAGAAGTCCTTAGATGAAAGAGTGGGCATTATTTGGAGTTCAGAAGAATATTGTATTCATAATAATATTAGAAGGAAAAGGTTGTTTGAGCATCTAAAGCGCTTGTAATTCCCAGAATGCTTTATATGTGAGCAAATAATGATGTCACTTGCTGATAATGTCAAGTAACCTCAGTCAGTGTTTAGTAATGTAAGTTCAAAGCTCATGCTTTACTAAACGTACCCCAATCAAACTAATTTTCTTAGTGACTTGTTCAAAATGTTACCTAAATCAGTTATGTCTAAAGTTGAGATTTTTTCCTTATTAATCGTCTCTTATAATCCTGTAAAACACAGTCATCATGTGTAATAGAGTACATTTATTGTTTTACCTGTTCTAGAATCTCATCTGAAGAAACTTCATGAGGAAATGCTGCACATCTCAGAAATTGGGGCCCCTGAGGGGTCCAGTCAGGTCAATCCAGCAGTTCTTGGAGCCATGAAGTACCTGCAGACTCTGGTCCATATTGCTACAGAATCTGTGTGAAATCACCTCACCTGTAGCAGTATCTAGAGTCTAAAACGATTCAAAAGGACCTCCTGGTCATCAGGACCCCTGGCCCTTTGAGTTCTGTGTGCATCAAACACACCCTCTGTGTCAAGCCAAGAAGAGGAACAATTTGAGAGACAGACTTTCCTAAAAGTAAGAACAATTGGGACAAAAACTATACTATGAAGTACAGTTCAAAAACTATAGAGTGTTTTTTTTTTGCCAAGGGCATTTTAATGTTTTTTTTTTTTACAATTTTTCCCTGATGTACCTTCATCCAACCCTTTCTTCACCATTATGGCTTTTAAGAAAAAATTAATGCAGGTTATCAGACTTAAATTGTTCTCCTAACCAGGGTAAAATCCGCCAAACTTTATGGTTCTGAGATGACTGAATTTAGCTGTCTGTCTCCACCACACATGTGCTTATATGGTGATTCTGTCTGATTAACCGAAATAAACAACTACGCAATAATAGCAACCTGCTGAACAAGAGCTGCTCACAGCCACATGTCTGAATGAAAATGGCTGAACATTGTTTAATTTCCATTCACAGATGCAATACATGCAGAAAATGCACTTTCAAACTCAAAGTCTGGCCCTGCTAAATAAAAAAGGCAGGCAGATTTCCTATTTAGAAAATGGGATTGTATTGCAATTCCTCATAAACACTCAACCAACCATCAATTGCCCTCCTGTTTTGTCATTCCTATGCTTAAACTGACGGGAATTGTATGTATGTGTGTGTGTTTGCATCTGGGGATGCATGTTTTTGTATGTGTCTGTATGTATTTATGTCTGTTGCAGTGTTTGGCTGAGTTAAGGGGGTGTGTGTGTGTTCCTAAAAGCCGTTTTATTGGCCAACTGTTAATGTTTAAAGCGCTGCTGTTAAAACTGCTTCTAGCTGCTCCAGGCTCTCAATATGGACTGGTTTCCATGGCGAGTCAGCTGCTCCAACAAAGCATTCTGTGAAGAAAAGCAGCAAGTAAGGTTAATTTCCTCCGCAGGCTCAGACGGCTACTCTGCTCTAAAGCCTAGCATATAAAACCATTCTAAAAATACTTGTCTAAATCTCATTTAAAACCAAATTCATACTGATTTCATCAACGTGAGCTTACTTTATGAGAATTTGTGTGTGTGCAAGCCTGTGCGTCCGAAGTACTGGCTCGGCGGTGATGTAATGTAAATGTCTGAAACATAAACAAGCGCAGAGGCCATAGAATGCTGTTAAACACACTGGTAAAATGCTTCTATTTAAGACCGTAATAACATTGTGAAAATCAATAATTAGCCAAATATGTCTAAAGAATGTCAACAAACCTCTGTTAGCCACCTAGTCTGTCACAGTAAAAGACAGCAAAGACAGAAGGGGGTCTGAGGAGGAAAAACAAGTCGTTGGTTAACTCCCCTCGCTGTGCTGAGACGAGCATTTGGGAGGGAAACCCGAGGGCCAGAGCTAAACCAGATGTGTTTTACATGCAGGGGGATGAAGGGTTAGATGGGGAGGGAGGAATGTTTTTGACAGACAGAAGGTAAAATGAGGGAATTGTCATATGAATGAAAGGAAACCAGGTTGAGAACATTAAAAATATTCACAAAACATCCTAATCATGTACGTTTAGTTGATATTTATCTTCTCTTGTTGTGATTTCTTACAGGTTCTGCAGGTTCTTGCTGTCCTTCCTTTGTCCTCTGTCATACCCTGGAGAGAAGGTTTGATGTCTCTTGACTGTAAGGAGGTTCTAGAACATCTCCACACGCTGGCCGGGAGTACTACAGTTATACTATTCCAGTGTAGTCAGCAAAGAAAACTACAAGCCATTCATATGTTGACATCGAGAATAGTATCAACACTGATTGCAATTAAAAACAACTGTTTAAATTTGTGTGACTAGATCAACTTTTGGGTCAACCAATGGCATGGGTTTGAGGCCATTTGTTTGAACTAATGACAGAATGATATAATCAATAATCAGATGATATTTGGGCATTTTGAGATTATCGGCACTCACCAATAACTGTCCATTTGTTGCTGTTAATGGATGTTAACTCTGCCAAATGTTAGTATTTGTAGTTAATTTTGGAAAAATATGTAATGTGTAATATAAGTTAACATACAAGTTAATACAAGTTAACTTCAGAAACTTTATTGTCTATCAAAACACTAGATTTAGATGGAGACTACATACTGGCATTATATTGACCACTCTACATACCTCCCTAAATATAAGAATCTGTTTTAAAAAAACATGAGAAAACATTTGAAAAAAGTTACTACTTATGCAGTTTAATTTAGTGCTTTAAGTGCCGTAGAAAGTACTGGTAAACATAGATTAAACTTAAAAGATTTAGCAACGCCCTTAAACACCCCAGTCATGTTCTCAGCAGCTGTAGACTTCAACAAAACTTCCCATTGTTGAAGCGCCGTCCCCCTGGGACGCGAGAGAGACTTTGCTAATCATCTAGCACTGTTAGCGGAACGCATAATGGCTTTAGATGTGGGCTCTGACAACAAAAGAAACCACACATACCTGTGGTCGCCAGCCGGCCTGCATGCATCAATCATCCTTTCATAGCTATGGCAAATCGGGAGAGAGATTGATTTACACATTAAAGGGTTGCAGCTACCTGCACTTTTAATTGAGTGTATGCATGTGCGTACATATACCTTTACATAGGATTATTACCTATAATTTGTGGGTATGTACATGCACGCAGGTTGTGTGTGTCTTAATATGTGTTTACCTAGCCATGTGTGCACTGTGCCAGCAGGTGCAGTCGGTCTGTTTTCTTTTGGCTTCTAAGTGCCTGTAGGGGCCCCTCTGTCTGAAAAACAGACACCTTTACATCCCGGCGTGCAGTGAACAGAGGCCCTCAGTATTACATTACAAAAACTCTCTCCCTCTCTTTCCCATAATATTCAGTGATGTTTAATGCTTTGGAAAGTATATTTGTCCAGCATGATGTGATATGAGTCTTTAGTAGCTGTGGAAATGGCCTGTGATTGAGCAATGCCATAAGATTCTCAATGTTTGTGTTATTGTGTAATGCACTTGGCCACTCAGGGTGTTGTGTAATGGTACATTTGCTGGGTGTATTTTGGTAGCTGTGTTCTGTTGAACAACACTTGCTGAAGTACACCTGTTCTGAGATCAAGTTTAGAAAAACAGCCCTTCAGACTTGTCCTGGGGCTGTTTAAGAGTGCGTGTCGGAATGCTGTTTCTTTTCATCAGGCTAGATTTCTGCTTGTTTTGTCTGTAATTATAAATGGGTGATAAATAAAAACAATGCATGTATTTCTGTTACTTTTTTGCCAATATAAATTAGATTTAAGCTAATGTGATGTGGTCTTTATCATTTTAATTTTAAAAATATTTTTAAAGAACATGAAAAGAAGCCAGCGTATATTTAAAATACATGTACACTATCTCCTCTGCATTTGCATCAAATTGTTTTTTGTCTTTCTTTAATTATCCTACTTACTATTATTTTAAACCATATTTTCCCCTTTGTTCTTATGTGTGTGTGTTGTGTTTGTGCCAGTGTGGAGCTCTCTTGTGCTGCTCTCTTCCTATTGTGTCGGCTGGTCGTGCACCTGGTTGAATCAACACGGCAGGTGAGCAAGAAGAAAGAGCAAAACGTTGCATAAGACAGATTCAGAGTCAAGCAAGTTAAACTGGACCATCTATCTTTCACTATCTCCACTGAAGTTGATTACAGATGCTTTACCTTATAGAGCTTAACATTCCAGCACTGTATGTAAATCAAAAGTTCTGCATGTAAAATAACAATTTTAATTTTACAGAGTAACAATTAATTTCAAAGTAACAATTTTAATATCATATTAGGTATCAGATGTCTTATACCACTGTTTGACATCTTTATCTGATTCCCTACAGAGGAAACACACCACTACCATGAATGGGTGGGTGGATTGATTTATGTTATTACGCATTACAAATCAAAGTTTCATGCCATTTGATTATTTTCTATTTTTAATGTAAGATTTGGTGTACATAAGACAAAAGATAAGTGTATATATTACAGAAACATACATCTTACATCATACATTTTTTCCAGTATAAACAGATTTAAAAATATGATTGGATGAGTCGTGTTTGAAAGTGTGGCAATAAAGCTGACATAAAGACGTCTGTGACCACACATCAGTTGAATTACCTATTATCACTGTGGCAGGTTGTAATGTTTCCCAGCAACCATCTTTAGGTTGTTCCTAACAAACACCACATAATATTCTGATCTTGATACTATTCAGTATTTGAAGTACCATATAAAAACCATGGTATGTGTATGAGGTAATCATATTAATTTCTTAATGAACTTTTTAGAGTGTCATGGTTGTATGTGTGTGTTTACAGCAGGAGGTTACAGTCGATGGGAGGCGATGGTCGTCCAGGGCTGCGGTAAACAGCACCCTGCAGAGGTCAAGATGATGTCAGCCGAGGTTCCTGTGAAGAGTGTCCAGAGCTTGACATCACCAGCACTACATCTGGGTGAGTGTATGACTGCCAAAGAGAATGAGTGTGTAAGGAATCTAAATGACAGCTTATGTGTTTTAGAATCACAATCACTGTGGCATAATGGAAGAGACTGTTTACATTATTACAGGATGAAGATCAGGACGTGAAGGACAGAGCTGCTGAATTCACATGCTATATTTCAGCCTACTTACACAACACTGGTAAACACACACACACAGATTAAAGGAATGCACTGGGCTAAATACAGCCTAAGATTCTATCAGCAGCATTTTTATGGCATGGGTGATTGCCATAGTAGATCATTTTGACTCGTCTTGCCACATAGACACAGACCTTGCATTACTGTACTGCAATAGACAAATCAAATTTGTAAAATAATTATTTTCTGTGGTTATCGACATTGGGCCGCAAATGCTCTCAATGGAGCTTAACTTTAACTGAACCCAAAACATTCCTTTAAAGCAATGTTGGGTTTACAAAGATATGATGGGTTTACTAAGACATGGTCCACAGGAAACAACAGTCACTCAGTGGCAGCAGATGGAGAATGCTGGGAAGTGAAGCACTTAAAGACAGTGTTTTGGAGGGATTGGATGGGTGGGGGTTGGGTTTGGTGTTGTTTACGACCTCATCTGACTGAGCCACTCAGAAGAGGTGTGAAGGTGGGGTGGAGGAACGATAGCCCTGCTCCTTTGAAATGGAAGTGTTTGGGTCAGTGATGCAGAGAGGAACATCACCTCTATCCCATAAATCAGTCACATCAAAACCACATTGTTACCACATTCACTGACACACTGATATCCTGCTTCACATGGGGAAGAAAAGGCTGAGAAGAAAGCTGCATCCCACAATTCTTTGTATCTTCTCTTGTTCACCATCCCATTGCTGTCATATCACTTACTCGTTTTGGGTCGTTAACATGTAATTTCCAGCAGCATCCTGCAGTGTGACATGCATATGGTTTCTGATTACACGGCTCTCTGGAATACTTGATTTTGATTGGTGCATTGTGGCATTCTGTCAAACTCTGTTTTTCAGATTCTACATGGCTACACTACTGATCCAAAGTTTAGGATCACTTGAATGAAATGTTTTTCATGATTAAAATTCTTTTTATTTGAAGGCATATGCTTGAATGTATGCTTAAATGGTGTAGACTATAATCTAATAGTGCCCACATATTAATTTATTTAATGACAAAACTAATATTTATAAATGAAACCTTTACCTTGACCTTTCCGCTTAATATTATTCTTTACCAAATAATAATGTAAAGACATAATTATCATTCAAAAAATACACTCACTTTCACTTTTTTTTCACTTATTATTGTATTTACTGCATATGTACATTGTGGCCTAAAAAGTTAAAATAGAGATACTGTATTTGACAGTAACTTTTCCGGTCGTAACACAGAAACAGTCAGATTTGAAGAAAGGTGAAGGAGTTCAGACACATGCTTAAGTAACTCTACAGTGATCCACACTGTAATCACATTTGTAGCTCTGTTCTTGGCTCTCTCTGCTCACCGTCACAGTCAAGTCTTTGTCCAATACACCAAAACCAAATTCAGTTAAACACTTTTATTCCTCTGCTATCTCAATACAAATTAGGTTGGAAATCAGAACCCCTGGCATCACTTGACAAGGCTTTTAGAGGGGTGAGAGGTACATCTGATAATAACATTAAGAGGGAACTGGCCTGTATTCTCTTAGGGAGACGCATGAATGTTCAAGCATTTCAGATGTAATTACCGTGCCCAAAATGCTCTGCACTTTTCTCTTCTGTTTGCCAGATTATTTTGGGACCAATTTTCCTTCTGCCAGTTTCAGATATATAGTCCGTAATAAGCTTATTTTTACGATTTTAGAGAGATTTGGTACCTGCTACAATGCCTAGGGTGTTATGGTTAGGTTCCATGTGGCTGCTTACTAGCCCAAGTGTAATCTGTTGTTCTAGTCCGATTACCTAAAAAAGTTATAGATCACTTTTCCTTAACAAACAGCATTTGATCAGTGCAGTTTGTTCCATAACATGAGCATCATTAATTATGTTGACTAATTGCCGTGATTATTATTGTAATAAAAAAAATTTTCACTAAGAAATTGTTAACTAACTGTATTTATATATAAAACACAATTACTGTTATTACATGTAAATGGGAAAAACTTTCCCGCCATATTATATCCAAGTACAACATTTGGTACAACACTTTTTAGAAATGCTTTCCAAAACCAAAACATTTGTTGCTTGCATTACTCCAGTTGGTATTGTTCTTGGCTGGCCTGCTTTCATGTTGAGGATGTTCTCACAATAGTCAGCTAATGTCTAACTTTATGCGTGAAATGTATTTAGCAGTAGTTGCCCCCTAGTCATTTATGTAAAGGATTACAAGAGGAGGCCTGAACTGATCTGCAGTTCATCCATCTATTAAACTCACAGCAACTCACAGCAAACTCATCAGCCATTAATGCTAGTCAGTCATCTTACACACCAAATAATTTGAATACTTTAATTTTTTAGTATCCTAAAATACATTTTATTTATATATTTAGTCATCATAAGTCAATGTACAATGTACAATGTACATTGCTTTCCTGTAGCTCAGTGGTTAGAGCATGGTGTTAACAACGCCAAGGTCATGGGTTCGATCCCAGGGATTGCACATACTCAATGTATAGTAATCAATGTGTAGTATAATGCAATGTAAGTCGCTTTGGATAAAAGCGTCTGCCAAATGCCTAAATGTACAATGTCATTGTACTGTTGTTTTTGATGGCAATGCCTTATGGGATATGTACCAAATCTGGTACTCTGTCATTTCTCATTTACTTTCACTGCCGTCAAAGATGGAGATGTTGTTAATCATTCCGTTGGTTTGTTTGATTAATAGAGTTTTTAAAATCTCTATGAAGAAAATGAATGAAAAACATACTTCCAGAACCAAGGTCCTTGCACTATTGACACAGGAAGAATGCTAAGCAGCTTGAGGTACCACATAGATTATAGTTTCTTTTTAGGGTCTTAGGGTTATGTGACCGTGTGCCAGGCCTTTTAACCAGTAGACACCTGGGTGATACTGTAACACTCCTGTTAGACAGGTTAGAATGATCTTAAGAACACTAAAAACCTCTTGCAGACATCTTAGTTTTGGCATATATGTGTCAGATGATATCTGTCTCAAGTCACTCAAGTGAAACACCTAACCTATTGTGATACAACTGACCTAAGCCTACATGCAGGCTTAAAGTCATGGCTTTAAAATGCACCAAATGTGAAACGTAGGTTTAAGATATTGAATAAAAAGCTGTGTGCTTGTATGAATCTTGCACGTGTACATGTGTTTGTGTGTGGGCATGAGCCTCCTCTCGTTCTTTGGTTCTCATAGGTCTCTAAAGGAAGTCAGAGCTGTAAAGTGTGTGTGTGTTTTCGCACCTTGACACCACTCTCGCCCATAACAACACTAACTGCCCGCAGTTTTTCTTGAACCTTGTTCTGGGTGTGTGTCCAAGTATGCATGTGTGTGTGAGATGTGTGTGCATGGATACACGTGTAATTCAAGCATGAACAAAAAATCTCTACCCATATGCAAAGCTTTGCATAAGCAATACAACATTTGATAGGTTGTTGAAAGGCTGTGCATGTGTATAGAATCAATATTTAAAGATTACCCAAACAAAAACCTTGATATTGTTTCAGACTCAAAATACTGTTTTCCTTCTGTGCAACAAAAGTGTGCTCCATTATATGATTGGCCACGATATTTCTCAAAAGTTCACTTTTTGTGCTCTACTGAGGATCAAAAGAAATACAAATTTGGAGTAAAGGATAACAGAATCACTTCAATTTTTTTTTGGTAATTTATTCCTTTAACACAAGTCTGCATGCAGTTTGGAATTGCAGTAACATAGTCAGTTTATTAGTTTGGTTGTTCATTTGCACAGTGACATCAGATTAAAGCTGTGTCAAAACTAATATGACAACCACTGACTGCCCAGTTGCATCATGGGTAGGATAAAACTAGAGGTGAAAGAGTTAGAGAGGTCATTAGAGTTAGAGCTCTGATCTCAGCGCCCCTCTCTTTAACCCAGCCCCTATTCCGCCGACCACCACCCACCCTCCCTCGCACCGACACCCGACACTCACCCAACTGTGCTCACTCACATCCCAGATTTGCCACACACTCAAGCTCCTCTTTCTCTGGTTATTCAGAATTTTTTTAATTAGTTCCAGTCATGCAACTCCCACAGATCAATTACGGGAATGAAACAGCCCTCGTCTTTCTTCTGGAATCCCAGCACATCTGTGTAAGAAAATGGCAGATTGTCCTGGGCAAACCTCCCCGAAACACCTCGCAAAGATTTCTGCTGTCTACAGCCAAGATCCCGAAGCTTCTCTCCTCTGACTTATGTAGCTCAAGGATGTTTAGAATCACAGTCTTAATGATTATATAGCCTTTAAAAAATAGCCTTTAAAAAAATACCACAACCTTTATTGATACCATACGTTATAAAACCTGCAAACGAATGCACTCAGACTTTATAAAGACAAATATTGCGCACTCTCACAGACAAAAACAACATCCTGATGAGTAAGCACAGACGAGATTGGGAAACTGTTACTTAAGTGCATGACCACAGCAAAGCGACAAGGAAAGAAAAGGAGCTTGAGTTTCCAATTATGTATTAATGTCTGGGTGCTAGTTATTTTTTCAACCTTGGATGGTGTGCAAATTGATGTATTTTACCCTGTGAGACTGAATAGTTTTACTGACATCAGAACCCAGCAAAGCAAGAGTTTGGGCGTCCCAACACATGACCCAGAAAAAGGCCCATGTCACCACAATTGTGTAGACCACAATCAACACCTTTCTAAGATCTCGTAACGTCGGCACCGTGGCTCTTCGCATGGCAGGGAAAGTCGATTTATTCTTGTTCAGCTCTGTTCCAAGAGTTGTCTTGGGGGGGATGGGTGGACTTTAAGGTGTTGCTTTGCTTTCTTTCTGAGCTTGATTTTGACTAGCAGGTCCTGGTGACTTTTGAAGTCACCTTAGTAATTTCTATGTCAACTTCTGGTTAACAAGCATTGCGTTAGCAGCGCAAAGGTTGTGGGTTTGATTCCCAGGGGAGCACACGTACTAATAAAATGTATAACTTGAATGTACTATAAGTTGCTTTGGATAAAAGCGTCTCCCAAATGCGTAAATGTAAACAAGTGGGAGGTGGGGGGGNCAATGGAGGGAAAACAGTTCTCCCACACTGACTGCTTTGATGCATGAACAACTGGGGTCATTAAAGCCAAAGGGAGTTTGACAACTGTCTCGGATTAGTGTTTCTACTTGTCGCACTTAGATCTTTTCTCACTTCTCCTATCTTGTGTTTGTGTCTCTATTTTAGGATTCAACTTCCTCAATCAGATTTGCAAAGGCCTGATGTGGCCTACCTCCAGACTGCGTCTAAATGCCTGGGTGCATGCGTATGTCGCGCTGTGGTTTCCCATGTGCGCGTTATGTTCATGAGTTATAGTTTTGTTTCTCACAAATGGGTTCCATGCCACACAAAGTTGAAAACACACTGCAGAGAACAAAAAGAGACCGAGGCATCAATCTCAGGCTCTTGCTTTACATCCAGTCTCAGATTGGGAGCAGATTGCATGTTGTGGGAATGCACAACATCCAATTCTCGAACACAGTAGTACCTTAGAGATGAAAGAAAGCAGACTAAGATTGAAATTGCTCATTGAAATTGATATATTTAATTTTCCATATATGTGTTTCAAGTTAAGAATAACTTGTTTCTTACAAAATTCTGTATGCTACATAAGAAACCGTTTATATAAAGGTTTGAGTTCTGTGAGTTCATCTTTTGGTGATGTGCAACATTCTTAGGTCTTGCCGTGGGTGCTTTCTGTCCTCCTGTTGCCCTAGAGTGACTACTGCGAGATGAACAATTAGATACAAATTTTGAGGAGTCACCAGATCTGGTAAGGAGCCCTTTGGTTTATGTTTGAAATTATTAGTTGTGTTTGCAAACATCACTAGTACTATTGCTCATACTTGGCATTTAGTTACTTTAACTACACATCAATATATAAATCATGCTGGGACATGATTTATATAACAGTATAAAATTTTTATAACAATACTTAAAATTGTATACTGAGGTGAGTAACTTTTTAAAGCACTTTGTATCTGAAGACATGAAAAGAGTCCCATAGACTTAAATCAACTTAAGGGCTCAAGCTATATCTAGAAACTAGAATATCTTGGAGACTAGATGGGCTCTTTTTACTTTGGCCAGTAAACATTCAATGAGAGTGGTGTGGAACTCTACTACTGAAGGGCCACAGTTCTGCAGAGCATAGTTCTGATCCTGCTCCAACACACCTGCCTGTAATTTTCAAGTATTCCTTAAGGCCTGGATTTAGATTGTTCAGTTGTGTTTAATTAGAGTTGGAACTAAATCCTGCAGGATTGTGGTTCTCTGAAAGCAAAGTTTGACAGCCCTGCACTAAGTACTTCGCTAAAACCCACACTGACTACAGCTATAACTTTTGTTTAGACAAGCACACACATCCATTATAAAATGTAAAAATCTAGTTTCCCTACTTTCCCTACTAACATCCTCTATCAGGATGAAGAGTTCCTTTTTGAAAGAGGAGATCTGAACCTTTGGCAAAACATGTTATGGGCACATATGTTGCATGGGCATGTATGTGTGCCACACTCACCTAGCGTACGTCCTGCAGACCTGGACCGATTATTAGCTATTGCAACAGGTAATGTTTGAACTGCTCAACACGCAATAAAAAGCCTTCCTGCATTGTCCCAGTTTTCAGCTACCATCAAGTATGCCAAGATAATGCTGCTGAAAGAGAGAACCTTACTCAAAGTATGCCTAATGCTCTGAGGCAAGTTGACACAAATGCTTTGTACAATAAATGAGGAATAGCATATCATGAAGCAGTTTTAAAGTCACAGTTGTTTTCCTGTTTAAGAGCCAAGTTGTGTGATTGACATTGACCACAACCTTTTTTAATCAAAATAAGTGTTTTTACATTCATTTTTAGTATGGGGTTGCTTGTGTTAAGTGGTGTGTGTATTTAGGGTTTGTGACACTGAGAATCTGACAGATTTTAGTGTCACATTCTTACAGTTTGTGTTCTTGCAGTAGTTGTGCCAGCTGTAATATTTTAATAACTTAGCACTGTTTTTAGAACTAAATGGTTTGGTATGATCCTTCTGTATGTATTAAACAGATAAAACAACACAACAGTCTGCTGTCCCTTTGGTAAGCAGACAGCTGGGCTGCCTGCAGGGCCTGTAGTAGCAATGTTCCCCTCTAACTGTAAAATGATGTAATCTTTTGGAATGCTAGCAGCCTATTCCTCCAGTACACACATAGGGTGGGTCAAATACATACTGCCCCCCCCGCCCCCACACTTTTTCACGAATGTAAAAATGTACTTTTCTGAAACCTTGAAAATCGATTCAATACAATAGGACAGTTGAAACGGAACTAGAGCAGACACTGAAATATTAGTATAGAAATGAGGTTGTTAGGACCTCGCCTGTAGGTGGCGTCCGATCCTTTATTTTCGACTACACTTATTGACAACGTCAGGGGGCAGTATTGTATTGTTAAACATGTTTCTTGAAGGATTTGATTTTCATCTTTATTACAGAGCAACTTATTGGAACTTTTTAGTTGTATCATTCTTTAGTTTTGGTGTATCACTTAAATATATTGAAAAAAGTCGTCAGATGTGTATGTCATTCTGTTTAAGCATACCTGTATTTCCAGGCTTTATGCATCTTTATTAAGCAAAATGTTTTAAATGGAAAAACGGTATAAGCATGGGAAAGCCATGTCACATGCAAAAAGCAAGCAGTTCGCTAAGCGTTAGGATGCTCACTCTGTGTATCAGATCTGGCACAACTTTAAAGTTTGGCCTCATTTCCTAGATTATGCAATCGCGGTGAACATTTCCTTCTATCAGCGCGTGCAGTCTCCCACTGAAAACACGCGCCTCAAAGCTAGTGTACGCCAAGTGTAAACACGATTCAGTGTGTGACGTATAACCCACATATTTTGCTAACATCTCTGTTTTAAAGGATTCGTCTAGTACTCCCAGTGTTTTTCTGGTACGAATGTTTGCGGATGTGGCCAGTGATATATACATATTTATATTAAATGCTTTAATAAGTATTACTGTAAAAAATGACGTATAATTTAACGATTAATATTGCATTTACATATTTGTAGTGCACGAAATACTAGTATATTAAAAAATAAAGTTGATGCTGAATCCTGTAACCTATGTGCTTGTGAGTGTATAGGAGGGGTGTATGAAGCGACCAATCAGATCGAGACGCCCGGCAACACTTAAAAGAAGGGCGTAACTTTGAGTCAACTCTTTGCAGTAAGTTTGCGAGCTCCTCCTTTTTACTCACTGTCCTGAAGCTTATATGCGCGGGGAAAGTAAAGTAGACTCTTTACTGTTCTGGTTCGGCACTGCGCGGTGGAAGAAGACTAATAACAAAAACACAACACGAGGAACTTCGCCTTCCTTCTCTGGCTTCCAGACCACAGCGGAGACTTGCCTTTTTATTCCGTATCCCTTTGCACAATTCCAGTGGTGACAAACTGAAAAAACCCTTGCATCCAAAGGATCCAGGTCGGTCCTCAAATGAGAGATCATCTGCGACTGTCTCTTTCTGAAACAGAAATGTCTGCAACCATTCTTTCCGCTTTCTACGACATCGACATGCTGTACAAGGTAATTTACTGATTTAAAGAAGAAAAACTGCGTGATTGTGTATATTCATCTTATCTCTGGTGGGGCTTTGCAAAGACATTTCGAGAAGTTTAAAGATAGAGACTGGCGCGCTGCCCTAAACTATGCACGGTGCACTTCTTAAAACTTAGTGTCAGAACTTTTTACTTTAAAGCATAACGCCACCGCGTATGGGTGAAATAAACATACATAACAATTTGTACTGTAAAAGGTGCTTTGCATTCATTTAAACCTTTGCATTTTTCTTTTGTGCAGCAGGAGAAAAGTCTCAACATGAACGCGCTTCACATTAACAGTATGC
The DNA here is from genome assembly GCA_036877575.1 of Botia almorhae. Classification (NCBI taxonomy): domain Eukaryota; kingdom Metazoa; phylum Chordata; class Actinopteri; order Cypriniformes; family Botiidae; genus Botia; species Botia almorhae. The sequence continues at coordinate 37,285 of JAZGTJ010001364.1, read as the reverse complement.
TGGATAAGAAAGCGGTCGGGGCCCCGGTAACAACATCCAGCAGCACCAACAACTGTAACTCCTACACGTCAGGATTTTTCCGTCGAAACTCCACAAGCAACATGGAGTCCATGACGAACGGCAACAAGTACCCCGCCGGCTCCTATAACAACATGAAGGAGAGCTGCAGCACGACCACCACCGCCATCATGAATAAGGAGAACAAGTTTCGCGACCGCGCATACAGCGAGAGCGGGGACCGCGGCCAACAGCAGCTGCAAGTGCTGCAGCAGAAGCCGGGTTCCCAAATCAACTCCACCCGCTACAAGACCGAGCTGTGCAGGCCCTTCGAGGAAAACGGGGCGTGTAAATACGGGGAGAAGTGCCAGTTTGCCCACGGCTACCACGAGCTAAGGAGCCTGTCTCGCCACCCGAAGTACAAGACCGAGCCCTGTCGCACTTTCCACACAATCGGCTTCTGTCCTTACGGTCCGCGCTGTCATTTCATCCATAACGCTGACGAACGACGACCTGCGCCGACAAACGCCAACAACATGCACAGTGAGCCCACCAAGCCCGTTCGGGGGGAGTCAGTGTGTGGCTACGGGCAGCAACAGCAGTCGGCGGGAGCCTTCAGGGACAGACCCAAACTCCACCACAGCCTTAGTTTCTCGGGTTTCTCCAGCCAGCACCACGGACTTGACTCACCCCTTCTCGAATGCCCCACGTCCCGCACTCCCCCACCCCCATCCCCCAGCAATTCCTCCTGCCCCACTAACTTTTACGAAGATGTTTTATCACCCAGTTCCATGACGCGTTGCCTTAGCAACAGTGCCTTCTCTTTTCCCGGGCAAGATCTGAAAGCCCTGCTTGCCCCGCTGGCCGTGCACACGCACAACGGTTACACCAGCCAGTCCAATGGTGCTTACTACGGAAACCTTCAGGTCAACATGGGTGGCGGTGGCCCCCCTTCTCCCCCCTATGGCCTCAGTCACCTGCAGTCCCTCCACCGCCTGTCAGAGTCGCCGGTGTTCGACTCGCCCCCCAGCCCGCCAGACAGCATCTCAGATCGGGAAAGTTACGCCAGCGGCTCGCTCAGCTCCTCCGGAAGTCTCAGCGGCTCAGAATCTCCCAGTCTGGACGGCGGGAGACGTTTGCCAATCTTCAGCAGGCTGTCGATATCTGACGATTAATCAGCGTTTTTTTGTTTTCTTTATAGTGAACGTTGGAGGAAGTTTCAGATTATGAGTCTCCCGTTAGATCTGTAGTTGAATAATAGACTTTAATATGGAGGGAGATGGATTGTCAGACTCTTGACATGGCATTAGTTGATTATTTCTGTTTGAACTGCTTTTGCTCGAGTAGGTCTCAACAGAAGGCATTCCACCGATGATCTTTGTGCTGCAGTTTTGTTGCATCCTATAGGTCTTTTTTTGACCAATTACTTTCCAGATTTGTACAAAACATTTTTTGATTGTAAAGAACAGAGCGGTTTCAGATTTTCCTCCATCCTTGCCAAGAATATGCCTTGACAGAAAACGTATACCAGTCAGTGTGCGCTTTTGAAAGCTCACAAGAACTTCCATTCCAAAAGTTTATCCAGTTTTACAGCGCCACCCAGTGGTTTGGTTGGTTTGTGCAGTTTGAAGCGCTCTTGTTTGGCTTGTTGGGAAATCACTGCTGATGGTTGAATATATCTATTTTTTTAGCTGATTTGAGTGATTACATAGCAGTGAGTAACTGGCTATGAACTATTTAACTTATTTATTTTATCTTGTGAAAAGTATAGGCTACATTGTTAATTGTGTCCATACTGTATTTATCAAGTATGATGAAGCAATAGATCTATATTCTTTTATTATGTTTAAATTATGATTGCCATTATTAATCTACATAAAGTGGAGTGTATGTTCTTTCACAGTAATATATATTTTTGTTTGGTCTCTTTTGTAACTTCACTTTATTGTAAATGAGTAAAAAAAATCTTAATTTAAGGAGATTGTATGTGATATTTATTTCATTAATTTTGTTTCCTTGTTTACGTTCATTAAAAAAGGTTTGTGTGATTTGCTGTTTGTTGGGATGTTACTTTTCGGAAGGGTTTGTTTTTTTGTTTTGAAAAATCCTTAGACGTGTCCTGTTAGATATGTCTGTAGAATGTATAAACTGTGGTTGACCGAGGACCGTCCAAACGTGTACTAGCCTTAAATTTGTGTAGAAATCAGATTTTAAAGATCCCAAGTAAATCAGTTAACCAAAAAGTATTTTCTTTTTTCTAAATGCACAGAGTTGGGCTGTGAATCCAGCCACGTGCATGAGAATGTAGCAGTCCAATGCCCCAATGTTTTTGCCTAGTGCCTGTGGGGGATTCACCATCTTACATTGCCTTATGATTAACCAAATAAAGTATTTTCATACATGTTATTGTTTTACAACAAGAGGAAATGAATGTAGTTTGTAATTTAAACTTCTTGGAAGGTTGTTACCACTTATCAAAGGAGAGATATAAAGACTTAGAGCAACAATCTAAGTGTTATTTTTCTATGACTCCCTCTTTCTTTTGTTTTGATTGTTTTTCTTTTGCTTTCCTATGATATGGTCTAAATCTTCCAAACTTGCTGAACGGGGAAGAGTTGGAAAGCATTTAGTTTGTACATATTAGGTACAGGGGATTCGCACTATGTACCTTTCTTGACTACTTTATCAGAAGTAAAGCTTTTTGAATGCAATGAGAAATAAAGACAAGAGCAACAGGATTTGTAACATACCAGTTTTTGGGGAGTCAGTTCACTACAAATGCGTGTGAGATTGTTAACTTTGTACTGTACATTTTTGTAGTTCTCCCAATAAAATGATTTTAAAAAAAAGGTTGAGGTTGAGTTTAACCAGTGTCCTGCATTTTGGCTGCATGTATAGCTGCCTGTGAAAGGAGTTGTGGGGGTTACCCCTGACTTCTGCTCCTCTGTGCTCAGTTGCTGTTGACTGAGATAGTACTAATCTACACGTGGTGTCCAAACATGGTATACGTTTCAAACAATACGTGATTCATCAGATGACAGTTTGCTAGCTTTGATTATCTGATCATGCTTGCACAACATTGCATTGTCTAAAATAAACAGAATCAAATTATTGTTATTCTTATCCAACAGAGGTTAAGAACAATTTAAGAACATTATGTATCAGTATTGTGTAATTTGACCATATTTAAGTAATTCCATAATTTCTCAAAATCAGAATAAAACATCCCCAAAACATTCACAGTTTCCATCAGAATACTAATTTTCAAATATTTACTATTCATTAATGATTTGATTCACTCTCACATGGTCTTAGTCTGTTTATTTACTGAAAAAAATAACTAATAAACAAAATTGCAGCCTATACATGCCACCCAGACTGGGTTTAGTCATTCAGGTTTTTTTTAAGTTTTCAAGGCAGTGCTGTAACTTTAATGGAGTATTTATTAAAGCTATCTCCACCAGTAAAGTCATTTAGAAAAGAAAAGGCTGGTATTGAGAGGGCCAGAAGATAAGCAAGAACGATAACAGATATTGGGCAAATATTTATCAAGTTTTACTCCTTTTTATGTAGAAATGTTTATTCACAAACCCACAGCAAGTAGATCAATACCAGATAGGCAGTACATGTGCGTCTGTTTTATATGCCACCTTTAGGTGTTTCTCTTGTATGGTAACATTTGCTCATTTGGAATCTGAATCACTACCAGGCCTCAGTGTTGTTAATTTGTGCTTATGTTTGTGAATATAAATGCTTTTGTGTCAGCGTGTGGTAAATGGCTCTGGAGCTTTTACAATGACAGGAACTGCTCTGACTTCTGATTATGGCAGGAAAGACCCAGTTCCTCACTACCTCCCATTTCCAGGCTCTCTCCTGCTGATTTTGTCATCATTATTAGTTTCGTCAGTGGGCCTCTCAGGTTCTATGAGTTTCTATTTATGACCCAGTGTGTTTAACAGGAATAGTTGGAGAGGATAAAACAGTGCCAGTTATTTTCAATAAGATAAAGGCCCTTTTCCAAATTTAAGTTGTATGTTTCTGTTATTTGTTACTTGAAGGAGGATCTTACTCAAATGTAGCTTCTTATTGCACTTCTGTAGTTATCGTGTTCTCTTTGCATGTTAGTTGAGTGGTGCAGCTTGTCCCTGACCCTCTGCTATTTAACAAAATTACAAATATTTACACGTCATGTGTGCGAGGTCACTGTTTACAAGCAAGCCAGTGCTGGGCCAGGAAAAGACAAAATCCACAAGGAATCAGATAAATCCAATAAAATCTGTGCATGTGTGAAACAAGCTTTCTGCATCACCTTCAACTGTTTTGATATTCAATTCAATTTTATTTATATAGCGCTTTTACAATGTTACATTGCTTCAAAGCAGCTTTACATAAATAACAAAGAAGAAGAATAAAACACAGAACAAATGTCAGACATGTTAATGGTATTATTGCAAATAATATGTGTGGGACTAATAACATATACTAGACCTATAGTATGTTTGTGAACAAAGAGCTGACTGAACCGATAAAGCCACAAAATTGTTAAGCAAAATATATGTATTCCGGCTTACATAAGGATGGCATATAACAGATAACATCTTATGGGACAGGGCTATAAGGGATTTGCAATAGTACCATAAACAACACAACATGCAAAAGCAGCATACATACATACATACATAAAATATATACAGTAAAATATTGGAAATATTGGACAAAACCCTAGGCTAAGTTAGACGTCAATCAGTCATGTATGTTTGTAAGTAATTAATGTTTATCATGTGGAGGATAGAACCTCATCAAAAGTCATTTATACACTTGTAAATAATTATTATAAAACTTTCTGGAATACTTGATATTGATGGGCCAGTAAAAATATGTATATCAGGCTGTAGTCCCTGGCAACCAATCTTCTACACAATGCTAGAAATGTAAGATCTGACCAAGATCTGACCACTGATCAAGAGAATTAGGTATTCCTGAGGGTTGTGTAATAATCTGAAATTATATTTTCTTGGAACTGCAAAATATCCCATGCTTGCCACCTCTTAATTTAATTAATATTAATACTTACTAAACACAGACTGTTCTTGGACCTTGTGTTTTTGTGTGTTGCCAGTAATTTGTGGTTAATATATATGTGCGTATGTTCCTTTATATTATAATTACTCAGACTGCTCTCAATTATATTACAGGTGTAGTTTTAGCAGTTCTGTTGCTCACTCAAGGAATGGAATGACTATTTAGTCTGTGATCAGTGAATGAGAGTGAGAACTAGTTTACCCATGCCAATAAAGAAAGTAACTGAAGTAAATGATTGCTAATGTTTACCCAGAGTTTTTGGACACTAAAGTAACATTTGAAAATGTATGAATATTATTAAATTACTACAATTAAATTATAGCATTTCACAAAACCCAATTTTTTTTATTAGGCTTTAAATTATAAAACAATATACTGTTAAGGCAATGTTAGTAGAACATGTCCACAGTTAATGCAATAAACTTTACCTACATACGTCATATGTCAACTGAAAATCACCTACACACCAGTTGGTTAAAAACATTTTTAGTTCGATTCAGTAGATCCCCTCTGACCGGATAACGCCTGTTTCTTTGGCCAGACTTCCCCCTGACTCCTCATTGTTTTTCAGTATTGTCTTGAGTTTATATTTACTGGTCAAGATGTTCCTGCTGGGGTCCAAACAAACACTAACATTGTGGATGGGGCTTCCAAAACATGTATGCAATTCTAAAAATTTTGTTTGGATGCAATCCTTTAGGTACCTTAAGACTACAAGGAACCTTAATTTGGCTATTATGTGTTTTAAATGGACAAGCTGGTAGATACGGATATTTACTTACTGTACTTTACAGTTACACAGACACTAATGGGTTAGACCTACTTTACTCCATAGACTGTTATTACAATGTGTGTATTGTATAAAAGATTTGTTAGACTGGGTGGAGTTCACCTGTGATAAGGAAGTACTCTAGTTGTAATAAAAGGTGTGACTAATGTTTGAAATGTTATGAGCCTGAGAAAAGTTCTGTACAGCATAACATTGTTCTGAACCTCAGGTATGAATCATATCCCGTATGAATCACAGCTACATTTTAGCAAAGTATTGAAAGTGTTGGGTGATTGCTGCCAAAATACAGATTATTAATGATATCCAAACACCCAAGTTTATTTGCCACAGTTTTAAAAAACATGTTTCACAGTTTCATTAGCTTGCAAATAAACTTACAATCTTGTGCTCTGTACATACACAAATTCAGAGGATCATAAAATCCAGCAGCTTGCGCTTATAAGTAGAAGCCTTATTTAAAAGGTTTTATTGCCCCGTCCACTTGACGTAGATAACTGTACTTATTTGCGTAATTCCTGAGTAAACAGTTTTTTCTGCACTCAAGCAGGAACACTTGAATTCTTTTGGGTTATGATGAAGTGTATATGTGTGTGTGTTTATGGACCGCAGAGTAATTGCACGTAATCATCCAAAATGTTTATACTGTTCTGATCCTGTAACTACAGTAGAGCAATGAGGCAGAGTGTTTGGGATCTACATGCAGATCCACTTGGTCATTATTTGCTCAGTTCTGGGTGACACAGATGTTTAGCTGGTGAAAACTTCTTGCTGGAACTTTGCAAGAGCCCTCAGGTTTCAGTCTTTGTGGGAATTTAAAGAGGTCAGGGGTGAGCTTTTGACGGATATTAGGTAAAGTTGAGTCTGAGGGGAAAAGAGGGTGGGGTACACCAAAGCAGGAAAGTGCTACAGAGGTGGTGTGCTTGGTTATGTTGAGATTTCATATCAACTGCCTTTCAAACAAAGACTGCGTTGATAAGGTCTGTGAGGGAAATGAGGTCTGGAAATGTTTGTGAACTTCAGGATGTTTCTCTACCTCCAATTCCTTGTCTCTGCTCTCCTTTTCCATATATATCCCTTTCTTTTTCCCCTTTTACTTTCCCCACTAAGGTCTTTTAATGGCTTGTATTATTATATATCTTATAGGGATTGATTCTTAAAGGAATAATTTGTCATCATTTACTCTCACTCATGATTTTCTTTCTTCTGTCAAACACCAAAAGAAAGAATAAAATTTTATCAGAACAATCAAGCTGTTTTTCCAAACAATGAAAGTGAAGAGCAACCACAGTTTGGCCTTTTTATAGTTTTCATACAGTCCACATCCACTTTCATTATATGGAAGACAGCAGCTTCAGCATTCTGCTGAAGGTCTATTCTACACAATAAATAATGTCTTGCAGGTTTAGAATTACATGGTGATTTCCATTTTTTGGTAAACAATTTTAAAAACATTGCTTGTTTACATCATTAAGTTGGTTCTGTACCACAGTTTTTGAGGGGTTTTCTGGAGGGTTGAGGACACTGCCCTTTGCCAGATATTCCTCTTGGAATTGTACCCTTAAACAGACCCCGAGCCAAAGTGGGCAACACCACGTAAGGTATCTAATAGGAAGACTGTCTTTAAATAAACTCGACCTATCTCCATGCACACTACATGCTCCTGCTCATGCCCACTCTAACACGCCACAAATAAACTTCAATCTCACAGCCTGCACACACCTCATGTAGTGACACAAAAACAGCTCGTAACTAATCCACATATCGTACACATGCTCTCAGCCACACATGACAAGCACAAACATTGCCTGTCTATTTGCATTTGTTCAAAACATGCAGCTATGCCACACCATGCTAACACACCTAAATGCTTGTCAATTCTGTATGCCAGTGTTTAAACATGTTGAAACAGCCCATATAAATTTACACGCAAGTACACAAATAACGAATGAATTAACCCATCAGAGAATGTTATGCCCAATAAACATACCTGCATTAAAAATTAAATTTGTACTTTGTACTTTGACTATGTTGCTTTACTTCATCCAGGAATAAAAAGTTTGGCTTGCTTCATAGTATAAATCAGATTTTAGACTGCGCACTCTATCCAAAAGCCCACCCAGCCACCCTTCAGATGTCAGTGAACCTGTTGTCAGCAAACATGGACACACAAAATGACTGACAGACAGAGAGTGCCTTTAAGACTTCTGATTAGAACTGTCACAGAGACAGTTTCAGTGATATTTCTCGGGTACTATGGAATATTTTCTATATTTCACCAAAGAAAAACTTACTTATAACCCCTTTAGGAAATCACATAGGAATGGATGTGGGTCACCTAAAAATGGACAGTGTGGGTGTGCATGGAGTTAAACTATGCTATGCTAACTATGTCTAGTGTTGATTTATCACTGTTATGTATGGTTTAACGTCCAAGTAACCTACTTTTAAATAGCAGTGGCTGTTCGTTTCTCTCTCTGGTTTTTCTTCTGGTGAAGAAATGTAGCTCATGCCATTGAGTAAAGCTGTATGCCACAGTACTGTCATCAATGACTCACTTCACAGGTCATGTGACCCAACGGGTAGGCGATCTGTCTCATAGATCGTCTTTATGCTGGGACTGAGGCAGGTCATTCATAGAGTGAGGCAGGGGAGATCTCTGCCATGTGTGTGTGGATAGATGTGTGTATATGTGCGTTCTTCTCGCTTCCCAGACCAAGCAAAGAAATCCTTCTACATTTGCCAACAGAGCACAAACACTAAAACACACAAACGTCTGTTTCTCTCTCTCACTTTCTAGGTAAATAAGTAAACATTGATTATACACATCTATCCCTGATCCCTTTTCTAAAAAGTGCCCCTGATAGAGTCCAAATAGGGTGTAGTGTGCATACTAGGTGGAGAAGTGTATCAACAATAACTCACCTGACCTTGGCAAGCTTGTCAAAACTCCCTATAAACTCCACACAAAACCAAAAAATAAAGTTTAATCATTAACATTTATGCTTAACTCACATTAGTCATTAAAAAAAACAAATATTTAAGCAACATTGCTGCCACAGTTCTGTAATGTTTTCTGTCCATTCAAGAGCTTTAGTAACAGAAAACCTATTGACCTGAGTCCACAGAATGGTAAGTCATGCAAATACCATGGTCAGTTAGGTTTTAACCTAATAAGGACCTTATGTAAGACTCTATAGCCTATTTAAGATAACCTAATTAAAGCCTTGGACCTTAAATGAGGTAAAATGTTGCAACAAGCTGTTGCACACCAGTATATTTGGTTTTCAAGAGTTCTGTAATCACAGGAACACAACACTTTATGCTTTTAGAGCAGGGTAAAGTCTCCTCCAGTACAGATACTTGAAATTGGGTCTTTTGTTTGCAGCAGTAAACCTGAGACAGGTGAGGTCAAACCGATAGAAAAGTCAACAAGGACTGTGTCTTACATCTGCCAGTTGGTTTCTTTTCCCAACTTCTTACAGGAACAGTTTACCCACATCACAAATGAAAACTCTGGCATTATTTACTACTAATATGTGCAACTACGACTATGGCAAAAATGTCTAGCCTAACAGGATCAATCCTGCCGACTACTTCTTCAATAGCACTTTTATCTTGGCAGCCCCTGGTCACCAATATATTTTTTATTGTATACCAAAGAGCAATAAGAACATTCTCCCAAATATCTTTTTCTGTGTTCCACAGAAGAAAAGAGTCACATGGGTTTACAATGACATGAGCTTGAGTAACGCAATTTAACATACTTAAAACAATATGAACCAAAAACCCCCTTCAACTAAACCCTCTGCTGTCCTTCAGTGGTTTAGTCCAGAGTGAAACCAGAGTGACTTGCGGAAATGAAATGTGGGGATTTCTCCCCCCGCATAGACCCCTTCAGCCTGGTGATAACTGTTTTCATAACTGTTTATTACTCAGTGACCCTGGGCCAAGCTCAGAGCTGCTCCTGCATCTCAGATTACTTCCATTTTAAGATTTGTTTCTCATCCTGGTCCACTTTCCTCACAGATGTGGTGTTTATAAGTGAAGTGGTGTATAAACTGTTTATGAAAATGCCTCCGGTTTCATTAGAGGAAAAATATATGTAGTATTTCATGACTGGCAGAGTGTTTTGGTGGCATTAGCTTGACTTTAATTCCTGTCACACAGATGAGACAGAGAGTCATATTCATAAAGGTAGTTTCCATCAACCAAATTTGGAGGCAGTGTGTTTTACAGAAGGTAAAACAAACTCATACTTTAACAGTTTTGTTTAATAGAAGACAGGAGTGTTTGTGTGTTATATGAGACAGAAAAATTAGATGAGTTTTGAATTTTTGGATGAGAAGACAAATATCTTCATCTTTTCGCTTTCTCATTTTCATCATCTCCCATTCAACCAGCCTTCCAAAAGCCCTACAAAGCCTTTGACGTACTGAAACAGGAAGTTTGGGCAGGACAAAAAGATTTTATTTTATAGGCCAAACAGGCTTTAGAGCTTTATATAACAGCTAGCCATCATGGTTTGCTATTTGTTTATTGCATGAACCTTAATTTAGATTTTTGTGTCTTTATAGTCACGTAATCAAAAACTTTATGAACTTTTTTAATACACATTCTGGGTTTTAATATCAACGATCCATCAGTAAATGTTATTGCAGTAAAAAAATAACATTCTTTAGTTTTTTTTTAGAATTAAATAATATGCCTCACTTGTGAAATGAAATTTTCAGATGACATCATCAAGTCTTTCATATGGGGATCACCTTTTCAATCCAGCCGGTTACCACCTAGTTTTTTCCGTTAATATCCTGTTTTACTCTGAAATCACATTAAAGTGAAAAGGGTTGCACACAATGTTTCATACTGACTCAAAATATGGGGCAACCAAACTGCTCACAACAGAATCATCCTAATGCAAACACAAGACTTCGGCCTAGCCCTTTACTGACTGATGATACCTGTTGTTCCTGTTGCACATCATGCCGCCCACCTTCTGACTGTTCCTCCTGTCAATAGTTGTGTCAGTAGTGCTAAGCTATTATCACACACTGACCTACATTCTATATGTGAACAGGTGGGGTAGTTGGGGCAGATGTTTCTAGGCTGCTCATATTTATACAATTATACAAAGCATTATACAATTCTAACACTGAAAAGCATGTTAAGCACGTTAAGTATGACACGTAATTGTAAATGATACAGCCATTATAGACTCCCTTTTATTATTGTCACAGACTGGTTTGTTTGATACAGGATATTATTGAGTGGTTTAAATAGTTTCAGATATTGATGCAGTAATAATGCTTCATAACTGGTTTCATGTAGTGTGATGACAAATTACTCTGAAATTCTTTAAATTTGTATTAAATAAATTTGTATTTAAATGTTCTCGGACTGGTACTACCCAAAACTAAATTAGCATAATTTAAATTCAGTTTAAGAAATACTACGATGATATATTCACAATTTAATTTCTTGAATCATTATATTTTTCATATTATATTCAAAAGAATGTGATAGTCTTAAAAACTATGACAGGGAACTATAAGGCCTTATTATCTTTATGCCAAATATCACAGTTTTGATATTGGGGTGAAATATTACCTGGAGATGTTCTTCACGGGTGTTTATCTGAGTGGTGAAGTAGGAATTGTCTAAACTGAGACTAACACAGCAGTGCACAAGCCTACTAGTAAAGCTATCTGCACTTATTACGTGCAATAAAGGAACAGTTTACTTATATCACAAATGGCTCTGTATGGAATCTACGGATGATTCCATTACCCAGAGCATGTTTGAGCATGTACACATCCAGACTGTACAGGCAGTGTTTGACTTACCAAATAGTGTACATTCCTTACTATGATAAATATACACACTCATACGCACTTGCTAGACTCTAAAAATGGCTCTACTATGACTATAGAGCTGGACAGCATGATGTTCTGCACACGGCATGATGTTCTGCACAATTCCTCATGTAGGAAGCTATGAATCTTTTCTCTTATTGTGTTAAAATTATTAATTCATTTCACCTCTTTAAGATTTTTCTCTTATTATTATTATTATTGCACAACACTGACAGTCCATTTAAAGGCCAGATTTCAACATCTAGAGACTTCCCCAAAATTTGGCAGAAGAACATATTTAGACACTCTGTGGCAGATTACTACATTCTCTCACCTCAGTCAAGATACACTCGAACAGTTTCTCTGCTGTTTACATACTTCATTGCTCACCCCATTCCATGTTTGTCAACTCACTCACATTTCATCCATCTTTACAGCAGAAGGCAGAATATGCTCAACTATCAATTGGGTCATTCATGTAAGTACAGTTTCCAGTATACTAATATATTTTATAATATGATAAAGGGCATAATTATGCTTACAGTAAAGCTAAAGCGTTGATGGCAGTTGTAATAATTATACATAACTAGACTTGTGCAGAAACTACAAAGTGCTTTTTAACATTTGGAATAATTCACTTTCAAAAAGTCTCAAATATGATGGTAATAGGGTTAAGTCTTTTTAATAATAATATTGTGTCAATTTAAATCTCATAATTTTTTTATGTGTTGCAGCCAGTACCCTGTCCTCATTTCCATGGTGTCTTGGAAGGTAAGGCGGTAAAAGGAAAAACATGTTAATGCAGAGAATGTTACAAAACATCAACAATGTGAATCCTGCTGTTCTGTTTCTGCACCATGTGTATTGGCGAACAGCTTGTGTATAACTCCCCATTACACAATGTTCAACTAGGGGATGTAAACAACAGCTGAACTCCAGTCGGATTGTGTTGTCACACATAGTGTGTGCTACTCGGCCTGACATGAGCCCTTCCCCGTGTGCACGTATCCAGAAATGAGGCTGCGTGGCAAATGAAACGTTCAGGCACTGGGGCCAGCAATTGTTCTTGGGTCTTATTTTGGTCACTGTGTGCTCTGTGCAGGATGCAGTATTTGAGAGAAAGAAGACCTTGGCTCCAGCACAAGAATGGGTTGGCAATGAGTTTAGTGTTAGCATGCTGCTAAGCTAATGACATGATATTTTAAACAGAATAAGCATGAAAAGCAAGTACTGTATAATTGTCTATTTTAATTAGTTTCAACAAAATTATTAATATTTTATTATTAATATTAATTAATATTATTAATATTTTGTCAGACATTTTGGAAATTATTTTTGTTGAGCTTGCAATGCATTATGGGCTTGATTCCTCTACTAAGGATATAAGTTATTGTGCCTTTTTACAGTTATGCTGCCTCACTTTTGTTTTTTGGGAATCTCTTTTCTCCATCCTTTCATTTTGTTCTCCATTTTGTTTTGTTTTTGCCATTTTTCACTCATTTCCTCTTTTCAATTCCCAAGAGTGTTTGGTTTTACTGGGTTTATTTAATTGTTTTTGTCATTTTGAGTGTATAGGTGTTTGCACCTTTCACTTCTGGAACAGACTGTACCTAACACCCAGCATCTTAATATGTGTGCATAACCCTTTAACAATCATCTACTGTCCACACACTCATACTGTACAAAAATCCTCATGTATCACGCACTGTGTATAAAGGATATTGGACATTAGTAAAGATTTGGAACGTCACCAGGTCATGTGTTTCGTATCTCAGAGAGCCTTTTATTGTGGTGGCATGATAGTATAAGAAACCATAAAAGTCTTACCTCATTGTGAATTGTGAATCATTCAGGACAGAGGTCAGCCTTAATTGGCTTATTTGTGTGGGTATTACCCTTGGAAATGCCCTTGGATTTAATGGTGGTAAATAGTACAGCACCAAATCCATACTATTCCTTACTATATAATGGCATACTATTCCTTAAAATCAAGTATATTAGGAATGTGTTTCAGTTGTTCATCTGGTAGAGCATTGAGCTTAAAATGCAATGGTCATGAGTTTGATTTTCAAGAAATGTGAGGACTGATAAAATGTATATTCCAAATGCAAATGTCTCTTTGAATAAAATAATTTTCCAAAGGTAAATATCATGCTGGAAAAAATAGCCCAAAAAGGTTTAGTGAATAATATACTTGCTAGTCAACTATGTTTTGTTGTATGAAGGTTGTGGCTGTAAGATGAGAGTTCTCAGCTTTGGCTGTGTTGTCTATGACACAGTTAATCATTAGCCTCCAGAATGATCATGTGTCTGTGAACTGCAATAAACTGTCCAACACATATGGCAGTAAAATGCTGAATCACTCCCTCAAACCCAGACAAATGACACAGATATAGTGGAAGCAAGATTTCCCTCAACCTCAGATTTATGTAGAATCACAGCATTAAACAACATAAATCTGAGTTAATATAAGTACTTAATGATGCAATGCTAGGGAGGTTTGGGTGGTTGTCAGCTTGTTGCTATGTGGTTACTTAAGGGTATTTTAGGTGGTTTTTAGGTGGTTGCTTACTGGTCATAGTCAAATGAGCCCACCTTAATGTCTTCAATTATTTGTAATCTATAGGTATGTAGGGTGTTGTGAGTGGTTGCAAGAATGTTGCTATGTGGTTACTAGTTTTTTTACTAGTTTTTCAGGGTGTTTTTTAGGTGGTGCTTACTGGTCCAAGTCAAAGACGTTTGTTTAAATCCCTGATCATAAGTATGACCAATATTAATATTGATGCTTGTCTTAGTAAGCACCTTTGAAAATTACGTCCTAGATGGAAAACTTACAGACTAAATAAAATCTTGTGGAGTCCCTCCATTGTGGAGAATAAAGCCAAAGCCAGTAGTACATGTGAACATAGTACATCTGAACTCTTGAACTCCTGAACTCTACCTAACTCTTGAACTCTTAAAATAAAATAACACTGTTATTTGAAATAACAGTAATAATAAGAGTATAAGATTAAAAATACTTTTTTTGTTTGGCTTAGGGATGTGCCTGGCATTTTATTTTTTTATACTGAATAGTGATAAATCACAAATTAGAAATCTGTTTGCTGATGTAAAACCTGAAGCAGAGAATGCAAGAGACCAGCTGAATGTTGATCATGTTCTGTTTCTAAGTATTCATTAGAATCACACAATTCAAAGAATGAAAGAGACAAATACAATGTGTTCTATCCTTTGACACTTTCAAGAGATGATGTATCATTTTCCAGTCATGAAAATCTGATAATGACAGTGTGACATTTTCATTAGAAATAAAAAGTACACTCTGAGATTCTCTTTCAAGAGATTCTCTGAAAGAGATTTTCTTTTACAGTTACTGTTATCTCTTCTGTAAAGTTTTGCATTGGTCTGCACGGAACATTTATCAGTATTGCTGCATCAGCAATTGTATGTCAGTCAATGACTCTGTCAGATGGTTACTAATGTTAGTGGGATCATATGTGTTTGTGGAGGCAGTTGTTCTAGTCTACCTAACTCCTTACAGGCCAGTTATCTCACCTCAGATACACACAAAACTGTGAAATGATATTTTTACATTAAAATTTTTATGCATTTGCCAGACACTTTTTTCAATTTATCAATACATGCATTCTTAGGGATTCAAACCCATGACCTTGGGCCTCTAGCACTATGCTCTATCAGTTGAGTTAGAGGATAAACATTCCATCTTTTCTGATTTTTTTTTGGTAAACAGAGTCAAACAGATGGGAACAGCTTGGCTGAACAGTGCTCATTGATTCAAGAGAGAAGGAAAGTGTCACTAATAATTTGCAGCTGACTTTGGTGATGTGTTTATGACTAAGTAAGATGTGTAACTGGCCCATATTTTTGCCTTTTTAGTCATACAAATGACTCATAGGTGACAGATGTCTGTTATTCAAATATTTGATCGTTCTATCTAGGCCAAAAGCTGTGTGCAGAACGTCATTGATGTCTTCTACAGCAGTAAGCCACCTGAGGCCATATGTTACAGAGATAACTGCTAAACCTGGGTAAAATTACAGTAATGTTTTGCCTTGATGAGTGGCAATAACAATATAATATAAAGCTCCAATGTTTAATAAATAGCTAACTTTATTACTAATAATATTTGGAATAAACAAGTCCTGTACCTAACTGTAGTTTATTTGTTTATTAATAATTATCCAAGCATAACTGTAGGCTGCCAGGTAATGTAGAAACCTGGCACTTTAGTATTGAGTGTACAGATACAGGTGCACATTTATCTTCCTTTATGTTTTATGTTCTTTTAGGTACTCGTTTTTAAAGGAAAACATTGTATTATCAGAATACAGGTCTAAAAAAAATACATGTACATATCCAAAGCCCAATGTATTATAGACTCCATGTTCCAAAAATGATAGTAATGCAATGGCATTTGGTGTTTGTTTTGTTATCCACTAGCATTTTCTACCAACTAGTGACCTGCTTAATATGTAAATATAAGTTATACCTTCATTTAGCCAAGCACTTAATGTTTCTGTGAGATCTCAGACTCACCATTTGCATGTAATGTTGCACTATTAGTGTAACCTGTCTGGTATGAAAATATAAGTCATTTTCATTTCAAATACTAATCACAATTTTTTTAAATCTCACGTTTGAAGCTCATGGCATTCAGCATACACTACGAACTTTTCTTCAATAACAACAATGGTAGACACACACACAACCTATGCCAAATGCAATGGACTGTGCATGTTGACAAGATGATACTATTGTAGCATACATACTGCTGTCTGTAAGACTACATCACCCCCAACCCACCCACTTCCTGTATGTTCAGGTGTGGCTTCATATGTGCATTATTCCCAGGTGTCAATTTGCTTTTGCTGCACTGCATAGTTACAAGACAGTTTTAGTAATGCACACCCTTGCAAACACACACAAACAGTAATTCAAGTATCACTAACTTTACTGTTTGTAGTGGCCAGGCAGTGGGCCTGTGTATCAGTGGTATGTGTTGCGTGTGACACTGCAGACATAGTCACAGACCAGCACCTTTGAAGTCTCTAATCGCTTTTGCTATTGGCTGTCTGGCCAAAGGTATGACCAACATGTGAGACATTGTTTAGAGCAGTAAATCTCTTCTGCTTCAAAAAACACATTTTACATTGAACATCATGTCTTTAATGTTGTCTAGGCCAGTTAACAGCTTTTATTTTTTCTGCAGCCTGTCCATGCTGGCTTCTGCCTACCTTGCTTTTAACCTTTACTAAGTAATAGATAATTAAAAACTAAAATTTTAAAAATTAAAATTGGATCCATGACCTTTGACATCATCATCAAGTGTAAGTGTATTCTGTGGAAATTGATATGCCTTTTTTGGCCATCCTAAATGCAATATTGTAGTTAGCTGAATGTTATTATATGAATTCATATAGTTTAAAATAGTCTGCTTTTTTAATTCTATTAAAGCAGAACTGGAACCCATGTTTTAGCTGTGACCCACAAGTTGAAATCCTGGTCCACTGACCCTGTGTGACCCATCACCATGACCTGTGCTTCTCAGAAACAATAGAGGACAAAGTCTCTGGCTATAGAAGACAACTTTGTGCATGAATCATAATATATGTTTGAGAGATGGAGGCAATGAAGTGTGTAAATCTGCACTGCATTCCACCTGTTCTAAAAAACATCTTTTGGCATTCAGAATGGCATTCCTCAACCTCAGATTTATGTAGAATCACAGCATTAAACAACATAAATCTGAGTGAATATAAGTACTTAATGATGCAATGCTAGGGAGGTTTGGGTGGTTGTCAGCTTGTTGCTATGTGGTTACTTAAGGGTATTTTAGGTGGTTTTTAGGTGGTTGCTTACTGGTCATTGTCAAACGAGCCCACCTCAATGTCTTTAATTATTTGTAGTCTATAGGTATGCAGGGTGTTGTGAGTGTTTGCCAGAATGTTACTATGTGGTTACTAGGGTATTCAGGGTGGTTTTTAGGTGGTGCTTACTGGTCCAAGTCAAAGAAGTTTGTTTAAATCAGAATGGCATTCAGATCTTTTGGCATTCAGAATGCATTGGCACTGAACCATGATGGTGTTTTTAGAGACACACAGACTGTTTGTTTTTGTAGGATGTTGGTGTGTATCAGTTCAGTATCGGCACTTTTGTATGAGATCATTGAGGTTTTCATGGTTTATAAAAAGAGGCAATGCTGTTTTCTGTGCTTTTTGAAATAACATTTATTCTAATTCTCGCAGTTTACGTTTGTATGTCTCATGTGGGTTGGTTGTTGGCTGTTGTTTGGACTGTTAGTCTCAGATAAAGACTGAAGCAGTGAGACAGAGTTGCTCGTACATTAAACATCATCAGTGCTGAGTCAAAACTTTCTTGCAATAATAAAGGCAGAGACTTCAAGAAATACCCTGCTGACCACAAACTGAGCCCTGATTAAACATTGTATTGCTTGCTCACCCTCATTATTTAAACACTGAGTTATTCTTTTAGTGTGTTTTTATTTTTCTCTGTGAGGTCAGGAGGTGATTAATAATGCAAAATGCCTTTTGCTTCAGTGATTGTTCTGAGGTTTTTAAATGGTGTTTAGACCAGTTTTCCCATAATCAGGTTTTATGGCAGATGCTGTCCAAAAGGATATATTGTGTTCGTGACAAGACATTTAACCCTTTTAGCTCTTACTCATATCATCTTCTGTGACATCTCTCAATTTTAGTCACCCACATGTCCCTCCTTAAGCTGAGGGGAAACTGTGTTCATGCCTGTGTGGATGTATATTCTCAGAAGAGTTTTGAATAAGCAGTCGCTACATTAAACACACAAATGCTTTTGAGGTGCAGGAGGAGACGCCAGTCTTCTGCTCTGCCCACATAACGTGTAATATGATAACTGCTGATTGAATTGGGAAATAAGAAAAAATAATTAACCAAGACAATCCTACATTTAAAGTAAATGACTCATCTTCTTTATAAACAACAGTTCATTAGGGAAAATTAATTTGTGTTAAAAATACATTTGGTATAAAGTACAATATTTCTTTCTTGTTGCTTTTAGGCTAAGGCCACTGCAATCATTCACCATAGTTTTAACACTAGTTGTTATAACCACTAATGTATGTGCATGCGGGGGTGTAGAGTATGTTTTTTGTTTGCATGTCTGTGTGTTTCAGTAAATGTTTGCCAACATGTTGGTATGTTTGCATGTGTGTGTTAGTAAGGTTGTTGCTGACAGCAATGCTCTGCTGTGATTGTTGAATGACTGGGAGGTGATAACAACTGTGTTCTCTCATGGGCCGATGTGTATTGTGAGTCTATGTTGTGAGTCTATGTGCTTGTGTGTTTGTGTGTGTGACAATCTCACTGACAGGGAATGTTGGGTATAGATGCACATTTGGGACAGGCTTCCAAGTCACCGCAGTTCAAAAAAGCATTTCATTCATGTGGAGGTTTGTCCCATTAGTGGAAAATTCCATTTAGAATTATTTTCTGACTGACCTGGGTTCAGGGAGAAATTGTGGAATAACGCCCAACAAAGGATATCCTGAACATTCTTGTGTGTGTGTGATTGTGGATCTTTCTCAGTGATATTGTATTTGAATTTTCAGTTGAATTTTTGAATGCAATGTAATTAAATTCAGTTAAGTTTATTCATATTATTTATGTAATTTCTGTGCCACTAAGTTACCAGAAAACCAGAGGAAAACCAGAGGAAAATGTGACTGGTGCTTGTCTGTGCAAAACCTTTCACCATAAAGCTAGGGTACCTTTGGTGTTTTCCAGGGTATTCCTATGTGGTTATTAAGGTACTCCTACATTTTTTTTAGCATGTAGCTGTGTGGTTGCTAGGGTCTTCTAGGTGGTTGCTAGGTTCAAAGCCTAGCACCAAGTCTCGTACCTAGGCCTGAGTCCCTCCTTCAATGTAAGTCTATTAAACATTTCTGACTGTTTTATTGTTTGTAAGTTGTTCATTGATCAGACAGCTAGTCCGACAACTTTAAATCAATGTGTTGGGTGTGCCACAGAAGTTACACTTTTTATTAAGTCAACCCACAAATAGATTCTAGCTGTTTCTGCACATCAAGCTGGGATATGTAAAAGTATTTTCATCATAACATATTTTAATGTAAAAAAATGACACAAACTGTATCCTTCTAGTATCACAATTTTGTAACGAAATGGAAAACACCAAACAACTGGAAATGCTGTGTTACTGTAACCGGCCTCATAAAGAAAAACATTCATTCTTTCTGAACATGATATAAATTTGCAGAAGGGCTGATGAGCCGTTTAGCCACCAGTGGTCATTTTATTGCCTTTTTAGGTCTAGCTTGTAATTCCATTGACATTTATCATATGCTTATAAGAAGCTCATGACAGAAAACACACATACACACATTCACATACAGCGAAGGCTGCTCTCCACACCAGTGTCTCCTTCACCCTTGTATATTTGGACTCTCATGATAAGTGATAGTCCCTAAATATAGAGTGCTATCAAGGTCAGCGGCTATTTTCTTCTGCTAACACAAGGCACAGAATGGAGTTCATATTTACGAATGCTTTATCAGCAAACAGATATACTGCATGTCAGGTTCAAATTAACAGATACTGGCATTATGTGAGGTATTGTCAAGGCTATTTGAAACCATAAGAACAACGGTTAAGAGTGTGTGCATGTGTTTATTCAGTTATGCTAGGTTACTTTAGTGTGTCCCTCTTATTCTTAGTGTAGCTGTCATTACACACATAATCACACAGCAGAAGCACAGTCATATTGAATTAATTATTACAAAACTGATGGTTCCAACACTAAAATCTGATCAGATGACCCATGTTTAAATATAATAAATATTAATGTTGCTTGGCAACTATAAACAGCTTTCAGTTAGATGAAAAACTAAATTATATTGCTGTTTTATTATGGAAATGCTATTTTATAAAGCTCTTAAGCCCCTAAAGTCCAAGCAGTACAGTGATTTACCACAGTTATGAGGAAGCAGTAGTTGAATCCACAATAACTTTTTTTGTGGTAAACCCATACAGAAATGTAATATATGACATATATGTCCCTATATCAAGATTGATATTGCCATATATGTTACATATATATGTGTGACTCATATTTATACATATATATATATATATATACTTTTAGACATATTACATTTGACATACATGTATATATATATATATATATACTTTTATACATATTATATTTCACACACATGAATAATTGTTAAGTATATAGGGTAGCTTTATATATGTCAATATAGGGAATTGTTCCAATTTCTAATAGGTTTTATATATGGCATATATGGACATCAGACATATGTACATATATTACATTTCTGTATGGGAACTTACAGCATCACATGGCTTCTAATGCCTTATTGCTTTGTTCGAATATAACTGTTTAAATATAACTTTTGTATAGAGTGTTGGGGAACCAGTGTGTACAGCTCGCCTGATAACCTGAACCCACAAACCTTTAAGCAATGTTCCATACTTCAATCACCAACCCAACACCAATCACCACCCCTACAATGAGGGATTGCGCTCCTGTTTTTGAAGAAATGACACATTGGCATGTTTTTACTATTTGCGAATAAAGACTAGAGGGCTGTAGGGCTGTGTGTATACATGAGTGCTATTGGTGTACTGAGCATTGTGCACTCCCTTCTGAGGTTTGGACAAGTTTATCCATCATCACTCACTGAGCTAAATCAACACAGTTTTCTGAAGAAACAGGGTGGGGTGAAGCATCAGCAGAAGTATGATGGAGCAGAAACAAGAACACGAGGAATAGACATACCAAACTATAACCCGAGACCTACAAAACCACAAGCTTCACCACAATTACATGGAAAAAATACAGGGAAAAAATAGTGGCTCTTACGCACTAACTGTGCACAAAATCATGATTAATTTATCTTGCAATTAAAAGTATTTTAAATTTAGGATACAAATTTTGAAACAACTAACACCAGGAAGACTGCACAAAAGATACAGAGCCCCAATGGCTAGAAACCAGGTTTGTATACATAAATAAATCCTATTATGTTAACACTTCATTAGTATAACTAGATGATTCTCTTCTACAATTCTCTAGAAGAAATAAAAACATTCAAACTGACAATAACTGGTAAACACTGACTGTACAGAGCTATACTATTTAAGATTATAGCACAGCTCAGATAATTTGGTCTTAAAATTTTTTTTGAGAAATGCTTGAGCTCATACTGTAATCTCTATCGTCTGAATGCAGACTGTTTTGTCTTGGCAAACCTGAGAACAGTATTTACAGACAATTCTGCTGAAAAGACAAGCCATTCATTTCCATGTTGGTCCAGGCAGGTTTTTGGTGCTGGTCTAACTTGTGGACCATTTTGTTCAAAGGAAGTCTTTCTTATTAAGCTAGCTAAGAAGTCTGGTGGGGACATCAACATCTCAAGCTTGGACCAGCATCTGAAACACAACATATGCTTGTGCCAGAGAGGTCATCAGGGAGGGTACTAGGGTCTTTTTTGAAATACAGGAGGCTTTAGAAAAAGTTTCCATTATTTCTCCATGTAATGTTATTAGTGTATAGGAGAAATAACTCTGATATTAAAAATATTAGAGGTGTTTAGATATTTTATTACATCTGTTTATGTTAAAATGTCATACACTATGCAAACCTTAGGTTCTTATGCTAGGAAATAGCATAACCAGTAGATTAGGGCCATACATGCACAGGGTGGTGTCTGTTTATTCACATAGAATGTGCACAGAAAATCAGACATTAAGTCATATAGCATCATTTAGCTGACATTTATAAAGCAACCTATAATGGGAACAGTTTCTCAGAAGCACACCAGTGTTAAGTACTCAAGGGAAGTTACACATTTGCCAGACATTTTTATTCAAAGCAATTTATAATAAAAAAAATTTACCAGCCCTGCTGAAAAGACCAGCTTAATGATGACCGCTCACAGAAAACTTTCTGCTATTTTACACTTTCAAAATAGATGATTTATATGCTTTTATTACACATGGGGACCCAAAAAATTTCCATACAAGGTTAGAATTTACTGGCATTACCAAACTTGAGGGGACTTTTGGTCCCTAAAATGCAGTGAATACCAGGACCACACACCTTTAATTTTTAAAAGTGAAGACCTATGTGGCTGATGGTTTGATCTCCATCTGGAGTCATTCATCAGGGGAACTGTCACTCAAGATGACTGGGATGGCCAGAGAATGTGAGTAATCCCCTAAAGTGACTCCACAAAATGACTTGGCTGAACGTTTGTTTAACAGTCATTCTGAAACCTGCCTAGGCTGCCAACACCACAGCCAGACTGCCATTATTGGTTATGCTCTACCTGACTGAGTGGAAATAGGACAAGAAAAAAGTGCTTCAACTAGGTGCATTCTGGGAACTGTGGTGCCCTAAGGGGGCCCCCTGAAGGAGAGATGAAGGGCGTGGCCCCTCCTGTTATGGTTTACAGCTCACTTGTCATTTTTGCAGACACGTTGGCACAGCAACCAACACTTTCCCTCGGGGCTGGTGTTTGTACAGAACATAATCCTGGCTGAGGCTGTCATTTCGGCAACCTCTGTCTTTTTTTAAATGCTTTTTATGTTGTCTTTTGGGCTGTTTGTGTGACTTTATGCATGCCTGTTCAGTTTCAAGGGCAACCCAAGAAACCAGACTGTCTTTTTTTAACTTGTAGCATTTTGTAAGACAGTGTTTGTGTGTGTGTGTTTGCTTGACTAAACCCATGATACCCTCTGGTGTGTCCTTGGGAGTCTGAAAAGAGTTAGGTCTGGCCTGATTGGCTCTCACTGCCGGAGGCCTATAATGAATTAGCTGGAAGGAGGTTTCCACAGTGTTTTTCTCCCACTCAGATAAACACGTTGTTTTCCATTTAGCCTCTCAAGGAAGCACAGAGCTTCTGAGTAACTTGACCTGCATTTCCAAGACGCTGTTCATTATATTGTGCTTGGCTGTCAGACCTTTGGAAAGTATGGCTAAACTCCCTTAGGCAACGTCATCCTGAAGCCTATTGAAAAGATAACAAGAGTGTAAGTGTTTGGAGTAATAAACCTGACATGATAATAAATGGTAATCAAGTGTACAACTTGTAAAAATCTGATGTGCCAGTAAACACAGATGTTTGTTAAAGTCTGCCCTGATGCTTTTTATCAGTGTTCCATGTGGGCAGCATCTTTGTGAAGACAGTGCCAAACATTCTTGGTGCTGATGAGCTTCTAGTTATGTAATGTGTGCTTGTAAAAATGGTCTTTTTATTGATGAAGAATGTTAATGCCACACTCTGCATTGATCTGTTGGTGTAGCTTAATATGGTTTACTTACCAAAGAATAATTTGTTTTTAATAACAAACTTTTAGTCTTTTCACAGTCTCCCTTTATTTGCTCTGTTCCAAAATCTACTGAGCTGCCTCACTGCCATCAGTTGGCAGTGCCATCTACAGGAAGGCAACATTCTAACCATTATGGAACCTCAAGTGACCAAGTGACCGATTTGGAATGTTGTACATAGGCAGCAATTCCACTAGTTACATAAACAGTACTCCGCACAGGAGACTCAATAGCATTCCATGTTAGCATGCTGCTAAGCTAACAACATAATACACAAATAAGCATAAAAACTGCATAAAAAAATTCAGCTTCACTGAGCTTGTTGTAATGCATTATGGGTGTTACAGAGGAGACTCCGGTTCCGCCTCCTTCGCACCAACAGAGGGATCCCTCACCGGAATACTAACGTCAATCAGAACTACATTTCCCATCATACACCTCATCAGGAAATAATCAACGCCCTTGATCGCCTGTGAACAATTTACACAGTCTGTTTAAGCTGAACTTCTCATTCGATCTGTGCAAAGTCTTGTTTTGTTATGCATACATTTCTAAGCGGTTTTCCCTGTTTGTTTACCTGTGTACGATTTGGATTGTTTACTGTTTCTCGCCTGTTTGCCGCCTGCCCTGACTCTTGCCTGGATATTGTTTTTTACCCGTTGCAAAAAACAAACTGCCTGTTTGACTAGGATTGATATTAAAATGCTGCATATGGACCCCATGCGTCTGATCCCTCATTACAGAGGACTTCGCCACTTCACCAGCAGTCATCATTCAACTCTCTGCGTAGATGTCTGTTCCAACCAGCTCTCGATGCACCAGCATCAGCTTGCACGATTGACCACGCTTAACAAGGAGCTGGTACAGACATTACAGGGACTCCACATGGGGCCTTCTGAAGCAGCAGCTGCATCGCTGTCTAAACCGCCCTCTTCTCCACCACCTACAACTACTACCATCAATCCCTGGCTAGCGTTCCCTGAGAGGTTTGACAGAACTCCATCCAAGTATAAAGGCTTCTTACTATAATGCTCATTGTTTGTCGATCAACAACCCGCTTTATATCTCACAGAGTCAAGCCGGATAGTATTTGTTTGCTCTCTGTTGTCTGGTAAGGCCTTGGATTGGGCAATCGCTATGTGGAGGCTTAAGGGTTCCTTTTTCCCTACCTTCAACGAATGCCTTCAACAGTTTCAGAAAGTTTTTGAGCATCCAGAAGAGGGTAAGAGCCCGGGAGAGCAACTTCTCATGCTGCTGAATACGCCCTCTATTTCCACACAGACTGAATTGGTGGAGCCGAACTGGCCTGCCAAGGTGAGAAAAAAACCGACCCAGTCCCTCTTTGCCACCACCGAGGTCAGAGTCGGTCACTCATCCTGAGCCCATGCAGCTGGGCTATACCCATTTGTCCCCCGCGGAACGTGGACAAAGAGTAAGATTACATCTATGTCTTTACTGTTGTCAAGCTGGTCATTTAAAAGCTACTTGCCCAGTTCAACTCGAATCTCGGTGAGTTCCACCTCCTTCTGTTAAAATTGCTATGTCTGTGAGCACAGTAACTGCCGTAGCACTAATTGACTCTGGAGCTGCAGATATTTTTATGTTGCTATAATTTGTTCAATTGAATAGTATTCCACTTACCGCTTGTAATTCATCCTTGGAGGCGATAGATGAAAGACCTTTGGGGTTAGGAAGAATTCAGCACCAGACCAGTGAAGTCCAGCTCCATATAGGTGCTCTCCTTTTAGAGAAAATTAGATTTCACAGAATTACGTTACTCCATCACGGCATCATCCTTGGTCTCCCCTGGCTACATGCTCATAATCCCACAATCTCCTGGAAGGAGGATTAGATAACCCAGTGGGGAAGTACCTGTTTTGATCAATGTATTGCTCAGGTTATTCATTCATGTAAGCCCTCTCAATTGTTTAAAGTACCAGATAATCACCAGTCCTCACTGCCTTCCATCTATGCTGATTTGCTAGAAGTTTTTAGCAAGCAAAAAGCCTCTCAATTACCCCCTCACAGAAAAACTGACTGTGCTAAAAAACTGTGATCTTTGACTGTGATCTTATTCAGGGAGCCTCTCCTCCTAAAGGTAGAATAGTTCCCCTCTCTCAGCCCCGAGTCCAAAGCGATGAGATCTTATATTGAGGATGAGTTCAATAAGGGCTTTATTTGACCCTGGAACTCTACTGTGTCGTCAGGATTCTTATTTGTTAAAAAGAAGGACGGGGGTCTGCGGCTGTGTATCGATTATAGAGGTCTCAATGACGTCAAATTTTGCTACCCTCTTACATTAGTCCCAGCAGTGTTAGAACAATTACGGCAGGCTAAATTCTACACCAAACTCGATTTACGCAATGCGTATGATTTAATTACTATTAAGGAGGGAGATGAGTGGTAGACTGTGTTCCCTACAACTAGTGGCCATTTTGAATATCTCGTTATGCCATTTTGATTAGCCAATAGCCCAGCGGTCTTCAAGTCATTTATGAACAATACCTTTTGAGACATGCTAGAAAGATTTGTGATTATCTATATCGATGACATATCTATCTGAAGACCTTGGAAGAGCATATTTAACATGTTAGAGCCGTACTCAAGCGCTTAATTCAACATCAGCTATACATAAAAAAACAGCAGAAGTGCGAATTCCATCGTACCAGTACCTCCTTCCTGGGTTACGTAATTAGTCAGTACGGGGTAGCCATGGACAAGAGCAAAGTTAAGGACGTAACCGAATGGCCCACACCCAAAAGTAAAGGATAAAGGATACAACAATTCCTGGGTTTCACAAACTTCTACCGGCTTTAGTTCAGTGGTGGTACCTCTCACTTCCCTCACCAAGCATCACCCCTTTACCACCACCCCTGGTAAACTTAAATGGTCTCCGGAAGCTAAATGTGCATTTTTTGAGTTAAAGACTAGATTCACCACAGCTATCATTCTAAAGCTCCTTAACCCAGAGCTTCCTTGTACTGTAAAAGTCGATGCCTCCAATACTGGTGTAGGCACGGTGCTGTCTCAGCGTCAGGGCAACCCTCCCAAAATGTTTCCCTGTAAATTCTTTCAGAGGAAGTTATTACCCACTGAGCGCAATTACCACCGGCTAAATCCGAGACAGGCCAGGTGGGCTCTATTTTTTACAAGATTCAATTTCATGGTCACATATTGTCCCAGGTCTAAAAATACTAAAGTGAATGCTCTATTGAGACAATCAGAAGAACTACCCTCGCCCACTCTCCAAGACAATATAATCCTTGAAGAACTGCTGGTAGCTCCCATCCAATAGGATATTCAAACCAAACTAGAGATCAATGAGATCAACCATGCCAATAATTTACAACCCCCACCCCCTAAATGCTCACCCATCCGCTCCCTTGTAGCAGAACCTTTAAGGAAGCGATTACTTACTATAAATACATGAACTCTCCCAGCTCTTGTTATCCTGGCATTACAGCCACTTTACATTTAGTCAAAAACTGTTATTGGTGGCCTTCCCTTTCCTCAGACACCATTACTTTTGTTCAGAACTGTTTGTTTTGTCAAACTTCTAAGACACCCAAGCAACTTCCGGCTGGTTTACATTAACCACTACCCGCCCCTCGCTGCACTTGGACTCACATATCTTTAGATTTAATTACTGATCTGCTCAACTCACAGGGAAACACCACAATCTTGAACATCATTGATCGTTTTTCTAAGTCCTGCCGCATCATTCCTCTCCCCAAATTACCCCAGAAACCACTGAGGTCCTATGTAACTTCATTTTTCGATTTTATGGACTCCCCGAAGACAGTGTGTCGGACTGAGGTCCTCAATTTACCTCGAGGGTATGGTCCACATTCTTTAAACATTTCGGGGTTAATAAAATTTTAACGTCGAGTTACCACCCCCAATCTAATGGTCAGACTGAGAGACTAAATCAAGAGATTAGTCGCATCCTGAGGTCCTATTGCCAACAGCGTCAAAATGATTGAAGTAAGTTTATTATGTTCGTGGAATATGCACAGAACTCTTTAGTAAAACCCGCCATGGGCATGACTCCATTTAAGTGCTTACTGGGATTTCAACCTCCACTTTTCCCTTGGTCTGGGGAACCCACCGAACTGCCAGCAGTCACATAATGGCTACGACGCTGCGAAGAGGTCTGGAACCGGGCTCATAATCATTTTCTCCGTGCCGTTCGCCATCAGACTCTTCAAGCTAATCGCAACACACATCTGGGTCCTAGCTATGCACCGGGACAATGGGTCTGGCTGTCCACTCATGACCTTCGGCTCAGATCAACATGCAGAAAACCCAAGGTATGTAGGCCCCTAATGTCTACCGTTACTACGTTATATACTAATGAATATAACTACTATATACTAATGTCAATCAGAACTACATTTTCCATCATACACCTCATCAGGAAATAATCAATGCCCTTGGTTACCTGGGGACAATTTACCCAGTCTATTTAAGTTGAACTTCCCATTCGATCTGTGCAAAGTCTTATTTGCAATTTGGAGTCTGGCTAAAGCGGACTCCAAATCATCAGTTCTCATTCTGCTAGATCTGTCAGCTGCCTTTGATACTGTTGACCACCAGATCCTCCTGATGACGCTCGAATCTCTGGGCGTTTCAGGTATAGCACTTCGGTGGTTCAGATCCTATCTCTCTGACAGGTCGTTCAGGGTGTCCTG
>JAZGTJ010001363.1:38090-58245 GCA_036877575.1 Botia almorhae | reverse complement strand
ATCCAAAATGATCATGGTGTGTGTGTGTGTGGGGGGGGGTGTCAGTCGTGGGATAAAAGTATTGTTTTCATAATTGTGGTTATTGTTTGTTTTCTATTTTTATTGCATGGGTGGCATGTAACGTTGGTTAATGTAACGTCGTGAGTTTTCTGCCTCCTACTAGTTATGTGGCGCAGCAACCAGTACAGTTCTCATTTATCGAAAGAATTTGATTTTTACATAAGACATAAGTTCTTACTGTTTAAAATAATCGAATTAACAAGCGCTGTATTAAACCTCATACCTAAAAACAATATTTCCCTGAAGCCACATTCTGCTACAACAGGTCCCACTCAGATCCACCAGCTGTATGAGCGCAACAGGATGGACAGTTAGAGCTGCTGCCTCCGTTTAGATTTGCCCATATCTGGCTCTCTGCGTTGAAAGGGATACCCCACGTCATCATCACAGAACCACAGAAGCGATATGCAGAGATACTTGGAGAACAGATCCAAATCCAGTTATGCACGCCCCCTCCCATTATTTTTTCAGGCTTGCTCTCTATAAAAGCGGTCTGAAATCAATGTTTCCATCAGAATCTTCATTCAAAACGAGATAGAGACAGGGGCAGTTCGCCAACTTATAAATAGCACACCAACAGTAAAACTTACAGGATATATGGACCTCATAGGAAAATGATTCTCTTAATTGTCGAGTAGCTATTTTTATTTTTAAAAAGATACTATCCCAAACTGTTACAAGAAGTAGCTTATGACACAATAATGGCTGAGTAGCTCTAATTGCAGTCAGGCAAGCGAAAGGGAATCTCAATTTTGTGGCCGTTCCAACGACTCGTGGACACAAGAGAAAATGTACCGATCTACTAAAGGAGCATCCAAAGCTCGGAGAGATCAGATCAACGCAGAAATTCGCAACTTGAAAGATCTTCTGCCCATCTCCGATGCCGACAAAGCTCGTCTGTCCTATCTACACATTATGTCTCTCGCCTGCATTTACACAAGAAAGTCCGTCTTTTTCTCACAAGGTATGGTTAACTTGTTTAAAGAACTTTGTAACGATAACAATTCCGTGATTGATGCTGTTGCGATAACGTATTTGTTGTTTCCAAGCGCAATGCGTTTAATTTTACCTCATATCTGAGGAATCTCTGACTCTGTCCAGAGTTCTGAAAGTTGCTGGTCACTGTCTATGGTGCTGATGTTGAACTTTTTCTAATAATGTAGCTTTACTGTGATTGTTTCTTCATTTGTCTGAAATTTAGACAGTGTTGCTACTGCATGTATTGCAATATATAATATTTTGCACATAACTTTGATGCTTCAGCTCGAGTTAATTCGTGTTTTGTCGTTTTCAGTAGCGGCAGGTCCAGATGTGAGCCCGAGCGCCCTGTCCTTGCCAGAGCTCTCGGACCTTGTGCACACGCTACCGGGCTTTCTGCTCGTGCTGACGAGTGAAGGAAAACTTCTGTATCTATCTGACAATGTTGCAGAGCACCTCGGCCACTCCATGGTAAGAAACTAATTTAATTAGTAAATAAAGACATATTTAGGGTAAATGTGTAACTTTTTCGGTTTATATTAACGAGTAATTTCGCGTATTTCGATCACTGAAATTCAAATGATTTGGGATTTATTCAGGTTGACCTAGTCTCGCAGAGTGACAGCGTGTACGACATTATAGATCCAGCCGACCACTTCATCGTGAGGGGCAACTTGGTGCCAATCACCACACCCGACACAGGTAAAATATACTGTTGGTTCGCCACTTTATTTTTTACGCATAATAAACTAAGGTACAAAACCGTCGTGATTTTTCTAATCTCATGATTTTTCTGTCTTCATTTTCCAGACCGCCTTTTTCGCTGCCGTTTCAGCACTTCAAAGTTTGTAAGGCGGCAGGGATCAGGGAACAAACTGTCTCTTGTCCGAGCACGCTGCCTGCCGCCTCCCTACCACACCTCCGCCTACTGGACCTCCAATCCAGTGTGGGTGTGCTTTTGCTCTCCACTCGAGTCCAATATCGCACATGTTTCTTCTGCCAGGAATCCTCTCCCCACCCCGCCTGCTGAGCAATCGTTCCTTCTAGCTTGTTTCCAGTCTCAGCACAGTCGGGACATGAGAATCCATGCGGCACAGGACAGGTATGGTCCTCTAAATGTGCAATTTCACTGTATATGATAACTATGTGCTTGGGAATGAAGGAATAATTTGCTTGTTTTTTCTCTGGCAGTGTAAGCATGTACCTCGGCTATGACACAGAGACTCTGCGCTCTCGCTCTTGGTACAGTCTGATTCATCCTCGTGATCTCTCCCACGCCTCTGCGCAGCACTGCGCCCTGTGTGAGTGCTTAGACTTACTGTAACCAGTAAACCCAGAATAAAATTGGAGTTCAGTGTATAAGGTTAATATCACACCAGAAAGCCTATGTTGTGAATTAATGGTCATTGTATTCATTCACAGTGCGTGAGGGAGGAGAGGGGCAGGTGGAGATGGTGGTCCAGGTGGAGGCGGCTGACCGCACATGGGTCTGGCTTTACATTGTTCTTCAGCTGGAAACCGGAGAATATCCCATCAACAGCCACAACTATGTTATAAGGTACCAAAATCCTGCATTTCAGTTTATTATTATTCTGTAAAATGTATTTTTAAAATAATTCATATCATACTATGAAACATGTAACACTCTGATCTTCTTTTTTCTCATCCCTCAGTGAGTCTGAAGCTTGGTCAGTGCGTCAGCAGTTATACTCAGAGCAGAACCAGCTGGCTCTCCTGTACCAGGAGGCACGTCAGTGCTCTGACCCTCTGTCCAGCCCAGACCAGGTCTTCACACCCAGCAGCAGTGGCCTGTCATCCCAATCTTTCGACTTCAGCTTCACAGCTTCTGGGCGGAGCTCCTCTGAGGAGCTCCCTGGTACCTCTGCCTCATCCAGCATGGCACTTGGCCCAGACCCGCTTGAGGGATTTTCTCAGGACGAAGAAAGCCATCTTCAGCAGCATGGCGGTCACCAGATGTGGCTTGCAGAAGCCACAGACCAGACATCTAGATCAGCCATGACTGTTACCCCTAAACATTTGACCAACCTAAACATCTCTGCCATCTCATCTCTGCCATCACTTCCCCAAACCCATCCCGCTCCTCCACCCATTCCTCCATTCAAAGCTCCTAAGCACCAAAACTCTGAAGAGTTTATCTGCACGCCCCCCTACACCCCTAGAATGGGAGGGGGAAGTTTTATGTTTGGTGATGAGCCCTATAAATTAGACCACAGCAAAGCAGGACCCGGCACTACGGGTAAAATGAGGCTGCCTATGACCTCAGCAAATTACCCAGTGTCCTTTTCTGCTGGTGCTGAGCAGACAATGCCGGCTCAACATTGCTGCAAAGGTCTTTATGAGACAATGTCACCCATTCCAGACAGCCCAGGGAGTGATGAATGCATTCTCATGGCACTTCCAGAGATCAGGGGACCTCTGTATGTTGACGTCCCTCATTTCCCATTCCACGGTCCCCCTGAAGGCCTTTTAACCCCAGAGGCCTCCCCCAATAAAAAGCCCCCTTTGAGTTTCTTCTCACCGGAAGAGGACAGTGAAATAGAGAGAATGGAGATCTCTCTCCTGGCTCAGTATATTAGCACTTTAGCTGAAGGTTTCTGTCACAACCACCCACAAGCCAAATGTAACCCTTCATCACCTCCTCCACATCATGCATCTTCTCTTAACCCCACTGCATCCTTTGAGGGGCCAGACTCCTCCTTGGCTCACATTGATGTCTCTATGTTTGAGGAGAAAACAATAGATGGTATCCCTCTTTCAAATCTGTCATCCACCTCCCCCGTACCTCCCTTACTGTACTCATCTTCATCTGCATTCGCCTACACTCAGCACTCCCCTCCTGCCCCTATGAGCCTCAGCTCTCCTGCTCACACACAGGAGGAGGTCCCCCTGATTGGTGTACACCACCTCTGTAGCGTCCAGTCGACGCACTGTAATAGCACGGCCGGGGGTGGGCTGCAGGAAGCAAAGAGTCCAGACGAGGGAAAGGCTTTCACGGAGAGTGTGATGGACGTGGAGATGATGCCTCCAGCGATGTCCGCCACTGTTCCAGCCTCCCCAGTGTCCCCAGCCCTTCCTGCTCTCACCCCTGCTCTGCCTTGTGCCCAGTCCCTCCTAGAGGAGCTGGTCACCATGGAACCTGTATTTGGGACAGCTGCCCCAATGACTCCTGCCAAGAGGCAACAAGATGAGTTGTATCAACTCCCTCATCAAGGCGGTCAACATATCTTCTACAAAGGTAAGAATAGATGATGTTTTTGAGATGTATTTTTTATAAGATCTTTGACAATATCCTAACACGACATAATTATGTGTTTAATATAAATGTTTTACATGTTTTGAGTTTTTTTAATGTCTAACCTCTGCTTTTTCTGTCTTTTTGTCTTGCAGATGGAACAAGTGAACACATGTTTTAACATAAGTCTGTGACTTAATTGATGAAGTATGACATATTGTCATCTTTTACAGAACTATTTTTTCTGAGATATTGTACCAGAGTTAAATCAAAGTGTATAAAGAAAATGATTGTTTATGTTTATAAATGATAATTTATAAATATCACGTCGCACAAACATGCATCATATTCATATTAGATTGTCATATTAGACTTTGGGGAAAATACTTAAAGTATAGATGATAAGGCAAATTAACAGTGCCATGTCGTATTCACTTATAGTGAAGATTGTGTTTTACAGAAAAAAATGTTGAATACTGATGAATCACTAATGAATCAAATGTATCACTTAAGACATCGTAGAGTTCTACGATTAAGTAGAGGATTGATTCCTGCACTCTTTCTATCTGCTTTATTGAGCTTGTTCACAAGAAGTGTTTGTGCCAGCACATACATACTTACACAGTTATGTTACATAAGATTTAGCTATTCAATGTATCATAGTTTTATGTTTACAGAAAGAATGTCCTTGAATTCTATGCTCTGCTGTTTTCCAAATATGTATATGAGAGTCAATTAAACGCATCAAAAGCGAGGCGGATCGGTGTTGTGTTCATTGTCGCTGCCCCTTTCATTGTGCTCCGCTCCCCCTCCCCTTTTTAGTGTGTCTCCATGGTTTCCTAGAACTGAGAGCAACTGACTGACGCAGATGATGAGGCCCAATCTATTTTTCCTGACGTATGCTCTTGACTCACAGTGGAGACAATCAGCCTCCTACTCACACACACATACACATGCACATACGTCCACCGATTGCATACTGTACCGCGAACAGCCAGCCCACACCTTCCCATTATACCTGAAAGCTCACGGCGCATGGTAATACCCTATATGGCCTTTCCTGCCTGCCCGGCGCTCTCTCAATCTCTGCTTCCATTTTTTCCTCCTGTTGCCGGGTGAATGAGAGATCTTCCTTTTGCGATCTCCACCTCCAATGCCCCCAAACTATTGTTTGCTCTTTAGTTATACAGTTGTGCACTTTTTCACCGAGTCCAGCGTCCGGTGCTGTACTGACCCTCCCACACAGGACCAAGGACCTCACATCTGAAAATACCATCCGTCCACACACACCGGTCCCCCACCGCACTCTCTGAATGAAACTCATATCTCTGCTTCCTGTCCTTGTGAGAATGATGTACCTTCAGCAATGAAGAGGAATAAAAATAGACAGAACTCAAAAGAGGAGGAAAAAAGAGAATGGGGGTGCTTGGAAGGTGCACAAGGGACTGTAGGTTCTAATTCATTCTGTTTTCCTCCCACTCGTCCAATCAGTCGGCTGAATTTCTTTTCATCCTCCCTGTTTCACACATCTGTGCTTTCTCATTCATACCGGATCATTCATTAGTACCCTCTCTCTCTCTCCTTATGACTCACCCGTACCTCTTTAACTCATCTGTTCCTTACTGCTGCCTCGCTCTTCAGCGGCCTACAGATACGTCCATACAAATAGCCCGTGGCCACTTACATTATAATGAAAATGCAAAAATGGAAACGCTCTTGTCGTGTTTTCTGAGAAGTACGATGAAAACAACCATTTACATTTTCTGTACCATTCAAGATGAACTAAATTGTTCTATTGTAAGTCACGCGCACACTGTTATAACGTCAAATGGTTCGTCTTTGTTTATAATAACAGTACATTGAGAGAAATGTTACCGAGACAAAAATACAGATTCAAGTATTATTTTGACAAGAAATTGTACTTAGATCACAATGTTTTTAAGCCTGTCTGTTTTTTTTTGCCAATACTTTAAAATGTACAGCAGAAAGAGTCACTACTCAATACTGACGGTTAGTGGTCATCAATGGAATTGACGTTGATCTTTTCAGCAAACGCAACGTCTCACACGACAGATTCAATTCACGTTGTCACATCAGCGACACAGCTGTACGACGGAAGACGGATGGTTCTAGCATCAAAATTTACACAGTCATACAAGACACAACAAAAACACAAACACAGGCAATTATTCTTTACGGTCATCTCCTATATTTTGTAGAACAATTTGGTAAATGCTAAGCTGTTTTGATGAAGACAAATTGTCGCTTTGTATAAAGAAAACAGATTCTTGAATCACACATTAATTTATGTGCCCAACAGCCTAACACATTATGTGCCTGACACCCACATGTCTATAGGCCCTGTAGCACAATAATTATACTGTACCGCAAATTATACAGTGCTACAAAACGGAGAACAATAGTGGGCAAAAAATTGTTCTAGCCTTTGCTGCCTTGAGCTAAAAGCTCCTGCTGTTAAAAAGAACATATAAGGGCAGCAATACGCTTTTTAACGATTCGCTTGGTTTGTTTTCTTGGTTTTGACTGAAGTGTAACAGGAATTATGGATATTGTATACTTCACGTGGGTGCATGCGAACCTTTGGTTGATTGCGTATTGTATTGTGAAACGCTATTTAATAAAATAACGGGAGTTATCAGTTACAGGTGAATACGCATCCGCTGGATGGCAGTATTAGGCAGTACAGACTTGAGCTCGTCACTACTATAGGGGAACGAGGAAGACGCTTCCGGGTCGGGTTTTTTCAACATGGTGGCGAGCATGGCAGCAATAAACTGTAAAGGTTGAAAGATTCGTCCTCATTTTCACTTTGTCTAAAAGCTTTTTAAAAGGTATTTCATGCAATTGCAACAACGCAGATGCAGGTTTATTAAATATGAGAAGAATTTTCCCCTGACACGTTATATTTGCATATTTCTTACAGTTATATTGGCGTGATATACACATAAATTGTGTAGTGAATTAAATTTATTATTCTTGCACTGTGTTTTGCCTGCAGATTAATAAAATGGCGTTTCTTGGGAGTTTAAGACCTATGCTGTCCTCTGTTCTACGGGGTAAGTTACAAGCATGTTAGTTCCATCATCTGATAAACTTGATATTAAAATAATTATTAAATAATGAGTACTAAATAAGTGTAAGTACTATATATACTATACACACAAACACAATATATATATATATATATATATATATATATATATACACACAAACACACACACACACACACACACACTACGTAAGTAAGTAATAAATAATCATACTATACTCTATTATGTTTGTAGCATCTTGCTCTGTGTACTCCTGGCCTGGACCTGTCTTCACCAGAACAATGGCCACACTTAATCAGATGCATCGTAAGGGAAAACCTTCCCCACCTCCTCCAAAGATCAGTGCCACCTTTGGGCGGCCACAGCTCAAAGCTGTTGTTTTGAAAACGATGATCAGGAAACCCAAGAAGCCAAACTCGGCAAACCGCAAGTGTGCGCGGGTACGTCTCTCCAATGGTAAAGAAGCTGTGGTGTTCATCCCAGGGGAAGGTCACAACCTCCAGGAGCACAATGTGGTGTTGGTAGAAGGTGGACGGACACAGGACTTACCAGGGGTTAAACTCAAAGTTGTCAGGGGTAAATACGACTGTGCACATGTTGTGAAGAAAAAACAGTAATTACAGTGTGTGAGCGCAGTCAATTCAGAAATGTCATTTTTTTTATTTAAAAAAAACTGCTTGATCTTTGTGACTTCAGTAACTATGTGAAAGTGATATAGAAATGGTATTCTATGTAATTTCTCTTACATCAATAGCTCTGAAATGTGACAGTGATAATGTGCTCACTGACTAGATGGTCAATTTAACTTGCACAAATGTTTCATCATAACCGTTACCTAATCCTACATTTTATTTTGGCAGAATAATATTTTTGGTTCTGAGTTTTGGGAACTTGTTGTATTGTGTGTTAGTCTACTAAGTCTGATTGATAAAAATAAACCAGACTGTTGGTCTTCAATGTTGCTATTTCCTTTCCTGTCAAATTTTTTTGTTTTTTTCTTTGTCAATTTCTTTTTTGGAGTCTTGTTTATTATTATCTGCCTTTTGAGGAATTGCTGGGCAAATGTTACTTCAAGATAATATTCAAACTGAGTCAATGAGTCAAACTGATAAGAATTGTAAAAAAATACTAAATAAAAAATATAATATAATATAAAAAATCCAATATAAGTTTCTTAATACAAAAAGTTACAAAAAGTAACATTAACAACAAGTCAGCCATTAAAACAAAATGTCTTTTGCATTTTGTTGCATTGTTTGGTGCAACCCGCATCGTTTTGAGTTGCAACTCCCTTGCGTAATAGTGTCCTGAGTTGCTCGCTATTGGAGGACCAGAATCCAGTTTGACAGGGTCTGTTAGTGGGCCTTAGGTTTGTCTCATGATTTTCAACAGTCAGGCAGTGCTTAAACCTCTACATCAGGTACGTTGCCTTGAAAAAGCTTTTAAACCTAAATTTGTGTATGTATGTGCTTTTAAAAGTAATTGTTAAGATTTATGCTTACAAGAAGTGAAAGAATGCTAATAGAATACAACAAAAGACAAGCTTTAAAACAAACATTAAATCAAAGGTTTAGAGTCAAGTTGACGACATGACATTAATTGGGAATGACTGTTTTCTGAAGATAAAATAATTATTTATACATTTTAAGAACTATGTAATGCTTCTGTATTATTGGATTTGGCAATATTAATGTTTAATATGGTGATATGGCTCCAGCAGTCCAGAAACCTACGATTCAATTTAGACAAAATGAATCCACAATTATAAACGAGAGCAAGTTCTAAACTTTTATGTTAATTTCTTAGAGTTATGGAGGCTGTATATGAAGTAGAGGTGACCACAGGCTCTATGACTCATGCTGGCACATTTGACAATATATTCATAACTCTGATTGGCACACAAGGAGAAAGTGAACGGACCAAACTTAACAGCTATGGAAGAGATTTTAAGACTGGAATGGTGAGATGTATTTTTATACATTAAGTGAGCATCGTTACAGACAGTTCATACAAACAAAATCTCTAACGCAAACAAGAACGTTCCAGCAGCAATGAGTCATCATCAATGCTCACTGAAACACAGAATCGTTTCTAACTATAGCGTTTGCTGTTTCTCGCCTAGAAAGTGAAGTACAAAGTGTCCACCAAGTTCAGCCTCGCCACCCTCCTCCTGATCAGGCTTGAGAAAGAGAACTTCATGTTCCTGCCAGAGAACGACTGGTTCTGCTCTCTGATCAGTGTGAGAACTCCTGAGAAGGATGTGATGTTTTTCCCATGCTATCGCTGGATGGCAGAAGGGGAGGTGATTGAGCTGCGAGAGGCAAAAGGTTCGAATATCTCAACCTATTACAATCGTGTACATTATTAACCAGGTTTTAAGTAATGATCAACCATGATTATTTGAGTTGTCACATATATTATACTAGTAAATTTTTTTAATACACCAGACATGTCTGGATAACACCATCTTTCCGTTATTTTTACTTTTCTAACAGCCACAAAAATCACTGAAGAAAAATATTCCAAGCTGAAGGAACACAGAGAAAATGAATTAAAGCTTAACAAACAGCTGTACCAGTAAGTACCAGTAGTTACATTAAGGCACAATTTCCTGGTGTCCTTGCAACAATCGTTTCTTGACATTTTTAATGGTTGGTGTATGTGTACATGTTCTTTCTGTTCCTTGAGGTGGACAGAGTTAGAAACAGGTCTCCCACAGTGTACGTGTTTTGAGGAGACCCTGACTCTTCCCTCAGCAATCCGCTTCTCTTTTAGTAAAACCATGGATTCAGCTTTCAGCTGCTCCACAGCGTGAGTCCCTCTTAACCTCAGAGTATTCGTGTGAAGTGCATTAATACATTCACACTTATCTATTTATTTCCTCCAGGCTTGGAGAGACAAAAATGAAGAAACTGGCAAATAAGTCTGATCAGTGGGCTCGTATGGAAGACATGAAAAGCGCCTTTTGGCCCACCAGAACACTCATTTCCGGTAAGATAGCTGCTAACATTTCACAAACACTGACATTAGAAAATAAGTCTCTCGCTGAATGCGGTAAAACACTGAAATGATTTACTTTACAGAATATGTGCATCTACACTGGTTGGATGATGATTTTTTTGGGTATCAGCTACTAAATGGCCCCAATCCCATGATGCTTCGGCGATGCACTGAACTTCCTTTAAATTTTGCTGTCTCGGACGACATGGTGCAGCCTTTTCTGGAGAGTGGAACCTCTCTCACTTTGGAGATGAAGGTTAAAAGAACATCAAATTGAAACCTATGCTCTCTTATCTGTCAGTTTTATAGTCCGTGATTATCTTTGACGCTTTTTCTTAATTATGAGGGAGTCTAAACCTCCTCTCACGATAAACATTTTAACTTAAACTGTTTAACTTTTTTTCAGAGAGGAAACATGTTCCTGTGTGACTACAAAAGACTAGCAGATTTACCAACTCGAGTCATCAATGGAAAGCAGCAGCATGTTGCGGCTCCACTCTGTCTGTTGTACAAGAATCAAGTGGGCAAACTTCTGCCTGTTGCCATTCAGGTACCTCTGCTGTGAGCTGGGTTTCAATGACAATACCTGAGATAATGTTTATGCCTTTTATTTTGAAATCTGCACCTTTATTCTGGCACCCATTGTTCTTGCTGGCAGACGCCTTTTATGTTAAATATAAAAGACAAACCAAAACACTGAATGTTTTGCTTCAGAATTAAATATATCTTGTTTTAAGGATGTTCAAATATTTGTACTCAACATATTTAGCTAATTTTGCCATTTCAATTCAAACGTAGCAAGTTATGAACGGTTCCTCATTCTGTCTGTCTTTGCTCTGTCAGTTGAAGCAACAGGCCTCAGACGAAAATCCAGTTTTCCTGCCTAGCGACTCTGAGCAGGACTGGCAGCTCGCCAAACTGTATGTGAGGAATGCAGATTGTCTTGAGCATCTAGCGTCTTCCTATTATCTGCGCATCCATCTGCTAGCAGAAGTATTTACAGTGTCACTGTTGAGAAACCTTCCTGCAGTTCACCCAATTCACAAGGTACTCAAGAGCATGACAGGCACAGTTCATGTGTTCACAACTGGACACAAAACAACTGAACAATCAAGACATACTGAGATAACAAAGATAAATGTAAATCTTTTCATGAGATGATGCCTGTTTACATACATTACTGTAAATGTGTGACTCATTGTGTCTGATTCTCTCATAGTTGCTGATTCCACACACACGTTATACAATCCAGATGAACACTCTGATTCGGAAGAGGCTGCTCGGACCTGAGGGTGTTCTCACTCAGGTTCTGATCCAAGCTCTTTTGAGATCTAACGATGAGATCTATCTCTAATAGATGTGTATTGGATGAATTAAGCTGGTTTGGATCTCAATCATAACAACTCATCATTAAGTAGGAACTATTCTCTTATAAATTAATATAATTGCCTGCAAATCATTTGGCTTTAGAATACTAGTATTGGAGGTGAAGGGATGTCTGATCTCATGAAGAAGGCGTTCTCAGAACTGACGTACAACTCTCTCTGCCTGCCCGAGGACATCCATGACCGAGGACTGGAATCTATTCCAAACTTCTTCTATAGAGATGATGGACTTCAGCTCTGGAGATTTATAAATGAGTAATTTTATTTATTTTAACTTACAGCAGGTACCTGAATTTGAAATCCAAGACCGAAGACAGATTTAAGATATATTTTGTTTTGTAAGCTTTATTCAATGTGTTTAGCGCAAATCAGATTTCGTGATATGTGGTATTGGCCATTAGCTTTGTAAGGAGCATGGTGGAGCTGTATTACCAGACTGATGGTGATGTGCAGCAGGACACTGAACTCCAGGACTGGATCAGAGAGATCTTTACTCATGGGTTTCTTGAGAAGAGCAGTACAGGTGGGTCAGTAAGAGTGGCTTTGGATCTGACAGCTCTGATGTCACTATACATCAAGAATCTGTAAAGGCTGATATCCCACAGCATTGTTTACATAAATAAAAATCTAATGTTTCAGTAAAATGCTGTACCTGTGGCCATTTTCTATCATTCCTTTTATAATAATATATATTTTTATTTCTATAATAATTTTCTCATGTTTAGGAATACCTCAGGGCTTTAATACAGTGGATGATGTCATCAAATTTGTAACCATGGTGATCTTCACAGTTTCAGCTCAACATTCTGCCCTCAGAGCAGGACAGGTATGGTAAACATGAGCTGAAATTATTTTAAAACTTTAAACGTCGTGACCACATCATTTAAGCAACTCCACCAAACGAATATAGAAAATCTTACATGTGTATTCCATTCCATTCG
The DNA here is from genome assembly GCA_036877575.1 of Botia almorhae. Taxonomy (NCBI): domain Eukaryota; kingdom Metazoa; phylum Chordata; class Actinopteri; order Cypriniformes; family Botiidae; genus Botia; species Botia almorhae. The sequence continues at coordinate 45,557 of JAZGTJ010001363.1, read as the reverse complement.
CCCAATTAGTTTGACTATGGCAGCTGGTTTCCAAACTCCCCTTGTTCTTTGAAAAAAGCCCCTCCCACATCTAAAGAAAGCTCAGACAGAAACACACTGCTGGACACTCTGCCTGATGTCAACACATCTGTAAATATGGTATCCGTCTTTTGGCTCCTGAGCAGAACCTCGTCAGACTTGGTGAGTGATTTAACTGTTTCCTAGTCAACCGTCTGGATTATCCCATTGGTTTTGTAAACACTTCTGCAGTTCCTGTAGCGAAACTTGTAGAGCATGGCGCTAGCAACACCCAGGTCATGGGTTCGATTCTGGGGAACACACAAACTGATTAAATGTATATCTTAAATGCACTGTGAGTGGCTTTGGATAAAAGCGATTGACAAACACATCGATGTCAAATTGTTACCAATCTTTTGTCATTTGTATGCAGGTTCCACTTGGGCAGTACCCTGAAGACTACTACTGCCATATGGTCCCCCAGAAAATGATCAGAAATCATCAAGCAGAGTTGTGCTTCATGAGCGAGACCATCAAAGACAGAAATACAGGGTTAAAGGTGCCTTATGTTTACCTGTGCCCTGATAGTGTAAACAACAGCGTAAGCATTTGACATGGAGCACAGTGTGACTCAATACTTTCATTTGTTATGCGAAATGTAGAATTCTATTGAGTAAATCATAATGATTATGTATATTACTTATAGCTGTGTTTTGTACACATAAATGTTTATTTCCTTAAATGTTCTGTTTAGATTAATATAGTCACATTTGTCAATATTACAATGATGTAATAAAATTACAATGTGTTACAATGTGTAACACATTGTGTAACACATAACCCAAAAGTATCAAAACTGGCATGAGAGCAGCTATTTATTTTATAGACTCAAGCACTACAAATGTTTTTATATCGTTTAGGTTTGATATAGAATAATTAATCATATTTTATATCTATACTTGAAGTATACATCCTTTTTTACAACAGCTTTGTAAAAAGAATAAGAACTGCACAAATGTACACTTAATTTCAATGGTTTTTTTCATGTGTTTAATACAAAAAGTAGCACTAACAACATGCAAACTGTCCAAACTCTTTTTGTTTGATTAGTGTTGGACAAAGTCTAGAGGACAGTAGCATTCCAGTGACTGGACTTTGATTCCTGTGTTTCATAGTTTTCAATTTGAATTATTCTTTACCTATGGAGAACATAACCCAAATGTCCCAGATTGAATTCTACAGAACATTCTATAAAAAGGTGACAGAGAACCTTTTTGTCCAACACCTATTTGAGACAATGAGACAATGCAACATGAGACAATGCAACACCATCACTCTCATTAGCTTATCATAAGAGACTTCATGAATGGCATACACTGCATTTTTTAAGCAGGTCAGTGCGACAGCATGGGGTTAAGTTCATCAATGCAATGTAATAGGTTTTCATTTTTCTCAGGGTAGTTATTTTCTTTGATTTTCTTTTTAATATAGCGGGTTGTCTCTTCCCGCGCCTGCTTGCTTGAGCCAGTAGATATCTGCAGAAGGTCCCTGAGCAGCTCCTGGTTGGCCTCCACCGACAAACCCAGTAGAAACCTCAGAAAAAGGTCAAAGTTGCTACTCTTGGAGGTTAATGCTTTGTCAACTGCGCTTTTGAGAAGCTCCGTGAGGGAAACCCTCAAGACCTTCAACTTGCTCGGCTCGAGAACATTCTTCCCATGTTTTTTGAAGGTGAAGAAGACATGAAGAGCGGCCAGGTATTCTTGAAGGGTTGGATGGGAGAAGCAGCTCACCCTCTCGGTGTACATCACGAACTTCTCTCTGTAATACTCGGAACAGAGGCCGCTGTAGACCACGGCAGGGAAAGAATCCAGTTCGATCTCCTCCCAGTGCTCCTTCTCTATCTTAAACTGGTCCCTCTCCAGCATGTTGTAGGCCAGCTTCGCAAGCTTAATAAGCAATTGTTCGGCGGTAAGATTTCTGGTCTCTTCGGTTGGGTTGTTCTGCAGTTTCTGAATGCACATTAAAGTGTGAAAATGCAGCAGACTGGTGTAGAGATTGGTAAGTGTTGTAGGCGGCTTTGCTGATGGTGGAAGAGTCTGAAACTGTTTCTGAAGCACCTTGGATGCCACCCAGCAGAACAGTGGCATGTGGCACATAATGTACAGCGTCTTTGAGGCCTCGAGGTGAGCGATTACTCTCTCGGCGAGTTCTTGGTTTTCAATCGACTTCCTGAAATAAGCCTCTCTCTGCTCGTGGTTGAAGCCACGTACCTCCAGGAGCTGGTGGACATGTTCTGGTGGAATCACATCGAGGCTTCCTGGCCTGGAAACGACCAAGATGGAGGCGTTATAGAGCATGTTCCCCCTGATGAGGTTGGTGATCAACACCTGCACACTTGTGGGCCTATTTGCGTCGCACCAATAAACGGTCCTCCGGAAATCTAATTGAATCTGACTGTCATCCAAGCCATCGCAAATGAACATAACCGGACAGCCCTCAAAATCGAGAGTGTCCACGTCCTTCATCTCTGGATAGAGTATGTGGATTAAAGTCATGAGGGTATATTCTCCTTCCCGCATCTGGTTTAGTTCCTTGAAATGTAGTGGAAGGAGGAAGAAAATGTCTTTGTGTGTGTTTTCACTCACCCAGTCTAGGATAAAATGCTGCATTGCAAATGATTTTCCACTTCCGGGGCTTCCCTTAACTAACACGGACCTAACATGCCTGGTTCTCCTGATTTCTGGGGCCAGTATGTCCTGTGAGGATAATGGCTGCCGCTTCACTTTGCCAGTCTCTACAAGGTCTTCAATCTTTGGTCTGAACTCATGCTCTGTGTTCACTGCTGCATTAATCCCATCCGAAATGTAAAGATCCGTATAGACGGATTCAAAGGGGACCGGCTGACCTTGTTGGACCAAACCCTCATATACCATTGTGTACTTCCTCTTAAGAGTCAGTTTCAACTCGTAGCGCACTTCATCTGCGGCAAACAAAAACAACAGACTTTGAGACAACGGTTTGAAATGCAATTCGATGTTTTTGGAGACAACGGCGTGATGTAACTTACTTCTTTTGCAAAGTCCTTCCAGATATTCAGCCAGTCTCTTCAAGTTCATGTCTCGTAAGAGCACCAGCATGATTTTCAGGGACACCTCACGATCACAAAGCTCCAGCATTTTATCCACCACGTTCACAAGATCGGTTCCCTCCAGGGGATCACGAAAGATCTCTGGATATCTCTCCCACAGCAGCTTCTTGAAGCACTTCAGTTCAGTTGCCGTAAGCTTCTGTAGGCAGCTTGATAGTGCCTGAGGTGAAACGCACAACGGCAAAGTTTTCTCACTATTTGTGAATGTTTCTGTAAAGCCATTTTCATATCTATGCATTTTGGAGATGCTTTTATCCAAAGCAACATACAGTTAAATAAAGGCATTGATTTTTTTATCAGTGTGTGTGTTTTCCTAGGAATCTAACCCATAATCTTGAGCTGCACGAACATTATGATAATACATGACAATCAAATTCATTATGATGATGGATAAATAAGATGGGTGTCCATGGGCTGAAGGCTTCACCTTAAAAGCAAATTCCACAGTCAATGCTGGGTGTCTGGTATTTGGATCTACTTGCAACTCTGGTTTCACTGGAACCGGAACAGGTGCGGTTGGTTGTTTCTGGCCCTCATCTTTTGACCTGTTCTTTTTTTGTGATCTTAATTTATATATAAATAAAATATATTTAGTTGTTATAGAGATCATAAATTATTATACATTGAAAAATGGAAATGCTCATTATTTACTCTGGAACAGATTGTATCAGAAGTGCTGTGTGACTTTCACCTTTCTTCTGCGCTGTCCTCCATGTCCTCATCGCTGTTAAATGAAATGCTGCTAGAGGCAGATGAGTCCCGCCTGACCAAATGAACCCTGTGGAAAACTGATACGCTGAGGAACTACACCTACAAGACCGACAACTGAAGCACAGGCACACAGGGAGCAAAGTCTATGCTCCTTCAGACAACCCATTTTAGCTGTGAAATTCACCTAAATTCACAGCTTATCCAAAAGACATAAAATAACCTCATCTTTGACTATGATGGTGACTCATCTTTGACACTAAATCTGCAGCACACAAAACAATAGCCCAGCGTTTATGTTGGGCCCTTTAAAATGTGCGTGAGTCTTGCAGGTAAAGAAAGATACAACACAAGATAAAAACTCACTGTGTTTCACCTGGTTCCTCCTCTGGCCATGTTTCTGACCAGCTGTTGCTGCACATGGAAGCATAGCTTGAAGCAGGTGACTCTGCTCTCTCCACTTGATGTCTGGAGAGAATTTGAAAATCAAAATAAGGAGATTAAGTAAGACGAGCAAATGAAACATCACAATTAAGCAATAAGTCAGTGAAGTCATGGTTTGCAGTGAATTTAAAATGGATAAGGAAGGTTTGTTAGATGCTTGTCAGATCCCCCCATCAGCTGTTCTAAACTCACTGTAAATCACAGCTTCACTGGGTATTTTGTTTTTATAACATGGTTATTCCATATACCTGAAAATACTTAATAAAATAAACACACAACAAAAATGTAATAATATTGATTTTAAAAATTCTTCCGCCAAGCAATGTAGTTCCTCGGAAACGCAAGACAGAAACAGTGGCGCTGTAACACTAATGTAATGAGGTCTCATTTGTATGTTTATAGAATAATTTACAACGGCTTCGAACACAGTACAAGCAATCATATTCAAGGACCGGTACTAATAATAAACGTTTAATAAACGTTAATTAACATAACGATAACGACAACGATAAACTTAACATTAGAAAATATCATCTTGATCGGGCGTGTTCCAGATCTCACCGGCAGGTGTCGCTTTTACACTACAGACAAAGATACATGCGTCTAAACCAGACACTGCTAAACCCTGTCAAACGATCTCAGATGACCGAAACTACGTTACCCCACAGTCTCGGAGTAGACAAGTGCAAATGGAAGTGATCTTTGCGGAATAACGTCCTCTTCATCTCCATTTTCACTCCCAAACTGGGATGCTCCGATGCCTAGCGGCAGATCGTTTTCAGACGCCATGTCTACTGTGTCATCCATCTTTGAGTTGTAGCTTTCTCGTGTGTCACGGATATTTACGAGGTTAACCTGAAACGACACACACACGTTGCAAAGTTTATTTTTTTGATGTTAACTGTCTACTTGTCTACTGTCTACGAGCCCTACTTGTTCTGTCCAGTAACAAAAAATATTACGTTATAACGTAACATTTTGCATTGCAACTTGGACAGATTACTTACGTTGTTGAGAAATGTAGAGATTTGGTAACTTCTCGTTCATAATCGGTTACGTAAGACAGACGCAATTTTAGTTTCTATGGCAGCTGTCCGATCGTTTCACCTTTATTTCTGGAGCAACGTATCTGACTCAGCAGTCACCTCGATTCACCCTCAGGTTCAAATATAGTTCCGTAGGATAACATCAACAACAGTTGCTATTTTTATATTTTATCTCTCTATTCAATGTTTCATTTCTATAGTTATTTTAAACGTGTTTACGGCCTAAATTCGATGTACAAGTTCCCAAAGCCGAGATGAGATCAGACCACTTTCGGTTTCTAGAAGTTGCCAACTTCCTTCTTTTCTTAAAGAGACAGTAATAACTTTTTGTGATAGGTATCATTTTATTAAAGGCAGTACGGCTTGTCTGTTGTAGTTTAACATTATTCTGTTAAATGTATCTGTTAATAGTTATTTCTATTTTATCTTCTATTTGTCATTTCTCACCTTATGCCTGTAGGTCTAGTTAGGTTTTCTTTGTAATATTTTTAATATTTGTAATAAATACATGTATTATTTACTTATATTTCCATTTGTAATATAGTATATAAATGCTTTTCATATACTATTTATAATAATATAGTGTGTAAAACTATCTTAGTTATTTTTACCCCCCACCTGTTGATTTCTTCATATTAATTAAATGATTATTTATTTTCTGCTAACTATAACACTAAGCTAATCATCTGCCGTAATGTGTTGATATTTGACTTCTGTATGCTGTTGTTCAGGGGTTAAGTGGGTCTAGGCACCGATCGAGGCTTTGTTCTGATGTTTTGTTCTTTGTGTGTGGATCGGGACAATGGCTATTGTCACTGTGCTCCTGACCCACTGAATAATTCACGTAAGGTTAATATATGTGCACTTTTGTGTTCAGTTCAGATTTTAGTCTAATAATAAACAATAACTTCTTTTTTCACACAAAAAGATATCTGATTTCGTGACAGGTGGCTGTTTTTGCACGCATATTTGTCCTAAATTCATCTTAAATTCCCACTGTTGATAGGCAACAATCTTAAATGCGTAGATCTGGTGTAGTTGTTTAAGCCCCCAGTCTAAGCGCAGATGGTGCAGGACTGAGTCTTAATAGAGCAGCTCTTGAACCTTGATCCCTCCCCTTCTTTCTTAAAAGCCTCTTCTCAATACCCCTTCAGGCTGCGAGGAATACGAACATCTGTCAGCAATGCACACTGCCGGACATAAAGTGCTCTGAAAATACAACTCTCATCTTTCATTTTGGTTTTATGATTCTTATATTGTTATTATTTTAAATAATTGAATTATATATTATGATCATACATTATAGATCTCCGAGCATACTGTCATACAGACTCAAAGTGTTGTCCAAGTATGTTGCTATGGAATTAATTAATAGTCAGATGAACCAAGTTGTCTTGTCTACACTCATCTTTACTGTCAAAACTGGGATTGTTGTATGTAGGAGAGAGTGTGTCTGTAAAGAGGCTGAATTGGGACAGGCTTGTGACATGAAAGTCAGCCGTCGGCACTGCACGTTTCCCCTTGAATGCTCATGCACAAAGCTCAGACTATAGGTCATTTCAGTTCTGAGGACGGCTAGCCTTTAATAAAAATCTAGTCATAAATGCTTTGGTAATGACATTTGCAAATAAACTGATTATTGCTTATATAAAGGGTTGGCTATGTTTGTAAGGCTCATTTTTTAATAGTTACAAATACAGTTAAACCTGCGACGGTCCAACTAGTATAAACAATGTTCATTAAATCATGTTTTGCTTTGTGATGTCCACAGGTTTGTGTGAGCTTAAGGTTTAGGGTTTAAGGGTTGGGTATAGAAAATATCATCAGCTTGGTATGAACATAATTTGTTAGTCTATGAGCTGTCCAAGCTGATCTTGTGAAATGAAGGCCTGTGTGTACCTTATCTCTGGTTGCTTCAAGAGGGACTGTCGCTGTGATTGTTTAATGTAGCTGTAAATCTCACTATGCATTTTATAATACTGCGTTTTATGCAGCATTGTGATTGGTCAGGTTAGGTTATTAGGTGGACTGTTTTCATTCAGCATGCACAAAACATAACATTCCACTCCCGTTTTTAATATACGTACATATACATATTATTTGGAAGCGTTTATTTAATGCTCT
>JAZGTJ010001363.1:0-38040 GCA_036877575.1 Botia almorhae | reverse complement strand
GTGTGTACCTTATCTCTGGTTGCTTCAAGAGGGACTGTCGCTGTGATTGTTTAATGTAGCTGTAAATCTCACTATGCATTTTATAATACTGCGTTTTATGCAGTATTATGATTGGTCAGGTTAGGTTATTAGGTGGACTGTTTTCATTCAGCATGCACAAAACATAACATTCCACTCCCGTTTTTAATATACGTACATATTCATATCATTTGGAAGCGTTTATTTAATGCTCTCCTTGGTGTGCATGATAACCGTTTGCGCACAGCTCAATTATGGAGATGTTTCCGCTGCTTGGCCCTCATGACGGCTCATTTGCCAGAGCCAACGACTGGCAAGAATGAACGAGGCGCGAGTCATACGAGTGTGCGAGAGGGGTGCGCGTGCAGACCACTGTTTACTGCGAACGGCTGCGAACATCTGCGTGTATTCACGGTGCTTTTTCTCCTGCGCTTCAATATTACCGCGATGGACGAGGAAACAGTAAAGGCGTCGCGACGTGACTAAATACGATAGACAGGAAAATCGTGCATAATGCGTCGCCTCAGACCAAGGGAAATCTAACAGTGTTCTGGCAGATGTCTCACAAAGACTACAGCGAAGGAATGCAGCCATAATAAGCAATCCGTTGAACTTGAAAGACCATCCGCGCTTCGTTTGTAAGACACTACAGAATTTGCAGGGTAGAAACATGCATCGGATGATAAACGGGCAGAAATCTCACTGAGCGCGGATCTTACGGCTGAGATTAAAGAGCATCTTTCACACCTTTGTTTGGCACCGATTGTAAAACTTCCACAATGGCACTGGTCATGGAACCTGTAAGCAGGTGGTCAACAAGCCAGGTGGTTGATTGGATGAAAGGTATGCATTGTGCGTTAATGTTTTGTTTTTAACAATGGAAGAAAAATACTGTATCTTTAATGAGGAGGTTTGTATTTCATTAACTTTGTCTAATTTGTATTCATTAGGTGCATATGTTACATTTGATGTGCATGTTGTTGCTTTTGATTTGGGTTTGAGCGTTAAAAGGCTTATTCCAGTAAAAACGAGCAAGGGAGCGCGCACAAGGTGTCATGCATTCCTATATTGAGCTTACAGTAATATCTGATACAGATGCTGATCTTAACAACACATCTAAAATAATTAAGGCGTCGGAATGCATCGAAATAAATGATATTAATGAATGAACTTGGTCACGTCATCTCATGAAACGGAACGCAAAGTGACGGGTCACGTGGAGGCTAAGTGATCAGCTGGGGTCCCTCTGGCAGCCAGAAGGCTCAACAGTCCCTTCACTATATTTCATATATGCGTTTTAAGACACAGTGTCTGTCGTGTTTTTCATTGACTTTGTTTAAGGGGTTATTAGAAGAAAAATGTCGTAACAGTGCATTAGCCCAATTACAACACAGTGATAGTCTTTGGCATGAGATAAAGTGAGCCCTTTTTTTAAGATTATTGATTACTGAATACCTAAATGATTTATTTTATTTAGGTGGTCTGGGTGAGATCTGAAAATAGAGAAAGACGATCATTTGCAATTCAAATGAGACCAAGTGGTCCACTCACTTTTTCCCAATCAATTTTTGCTTCACCTGTACAGTAACTATTCCTTTTAAGCAGAAATATTTCCAAATAAGGTAGATTAGCATCTCAATCTCTCTCGCCCCTGTGAATATTCACGACATGAATTCCTCCTCTGTACACTGTGTACTTGTGTAAGAACATGTCTGCAGGTGCGCTTTTCAATGGTAATCGGCATCATTAAATGTACAATAGTGTTCACTAGAATTCCCTGCGTGTGTTTTTCTGTTTGTGGATGCATTGGCTTGAGTTTTATTTGTGTCAGATGGCGTGTTGATGTGTCTGAGTAAATAAGGCGATGGCTCATGTAAGAAGGATGAAAACTGACTGCGTGCTTTAATGCGCTATTCACTTATTCATGCATCTGTTGCTCATACGGAGGCACGTGGCAGTCGTGCATTATACCTTGTGATTTAAAAACATGCTGTATATATGCATCACAGATGGAGAGCGGAAACAACGCAACTGTTAAAATTGGCGGTATTGTAACGGTATTGCATCTGAACTGTTGATGCAGGGTTCCTGTAGCATGACCCTTCAGTGCCAGGGTCACAGGTTCGATTATTACGGAATGCATGCCATGCACTAATACAACGTATACCTCGAATGCACTGCATATTGGAAAAAAGCACCTGCCAAACTGCATCAGTGTGAATGTGTGGTAAACAAGATGGAAGCTGAACGGGCAGTGCAGGAAAGCTTGCAGGAAAAACAACGAAAAATCATAAGGAAGGTTAAAGATAGCATGGAAGTGTTTTCCCCCCAGGAAATGCCATAAAGGGTTTCTTATGCTATTCGCGCACTCAGCAGGCTCGCAAGTGCGCACTGTTGCTCTGTAAGTTAACCTTTCCTGAGGGGCAGGAGAATTCTAAGAGGTTTCAGTCATTTTTTTGACATTGGTTATAAGGAGCTGGGGAATTTATATCGACAACTGTCTGTTATGTGCAGAAAAAGGCTGCATCTGCTGCGTCAGCTGCTTAAACACACTGAGGAACAGAAGATAACGTGTTTATGCGCGTGTGTATTAGTGCAGGACTGTGTTAAAACCCCTATGGGCTGATGGTGTCTGTTTGTATCTGCGTGATGATCAGTGGAGCTTTCTGATCAACCGCATGCTATGCTCAACGTTTCGTTCACATATATGCAACGTTTGTGTAACATTAGAATGGTTAACATAATTCACAACCTATGTGGATACGTACAATAGGTACGTGTATGATATGTGTTGCCCGACGTACCCACACACTGAGTCACAGTGGCACATATACTGTCGACTAGAACAGCAGTGATTTTGTTCATTTGTGTCGCAGGATATGTGGCTCTTGCATAAGTGCATACAGCATTTTCGCGTATATGCGCGGTGCCTATTGGGTGGTTTTGCTATGTGGGTTGGTTCCATTGGTGTGGCTTGCGTGTTTGACATCCTTTAGTATGTTTCAATGTGTAAGGTACGTGGTCCATTTAAACAGTGTTGCTGTGGGATAGGCTTTCTTTAGCTTACACGTGGATGCCATTATGGGAATGACACAGATCAGATGAACAACAACTGTCAGTACCACCCTGCCCTGCCCAACATGCCAGTGTCATGCCCAGTTTTATGGCCTTGTGTGTGGGTTTATGATACAAACGTATGTAAACGCAAATCTACGTCACTTAGCGCTTTGCCTCTAAAATGTCAATAGCGTGTGCACCACCAGAAGATTTCCACTTTATAGTAGCTATTACAGCATGTAATACTCCAGTCATGTTTGCTTCATAAATGCATTGTGTTTACTGTCCCCACATTCACAAATTTCAGCACACTGTGGTTACAGCAGTAACAATAGCATACGGTTTAGTGATGATGCCCCCAGGTGATGCCTCTAAGGGCCAAACGGCAGCCTCCCTAATGCAGAAGAGCCCTGTGACCTTCCCTCAATGCTGTTTTCCTGCCCCCCACCCAGTGCTTCCCGTGACTCACTCCGAAGCCCCCCTCACAGAGGTGCCATGGGCATTCTAAGTAGAATAATAGCAGTAAATCCAATAAAACTGCTCACAATGAAGCTCATATATAGCCTTGATTAAATGCATGTTTTACTAATCTATTTTTATGGTAATAAAGCTGAGCGGTTCAGGAGGATTTCACACATATCGACACAGCCTGTTGTGAGGATTGTTTGACAGACTCTGCAAAATAACCACAATAGCTGTGTGCCACAGTGTTACAATATTATGCAGATTTCCGCATAATGCCGCAGATAAAGGACTTAATCTCAAATTTTTATATCAGTGTGTAGTCAATAGACATAGTAAGATATAAGTCTTAGAGTTTAAATTTTTTTAGTGAGTCTGAAATTGATCGATAAATGCGGTTTTCTTTGCTGTTTTGACAGGTTTTCTTTTGAAACAGGATGGTGCAGGATATATATCAAAGGGCTCGTCCTTTAAATAGCATAGTCGTGTAGCATGATGATTTGCCATTTGCTATTTTCCTATTGCTTGTCAAAAATGGGCGGAGGGAGTGAGCGTTTTATTGAAGAAAAACAAATTGACACGCTACATGTGCAAAATGAGTCATCATTATTTTTGGTTTGTTTTTCTAGAAAAGAGAGACTGTGAATTCGAAATTCATATGTATGTGCTTGTATATGAACGGCAGCCACAAAACCTTCGAAAATGCTTTTTACTGTTGATTGTTTACAGAAGCGTTTTGTTTTAGCTGGTTCTCGTGGCAGCCCATGTACCCCCAAGACATTCATCATTACCTGGAAGAATATAAATATATCTCAATCCCTCTTTCTGTTCTGGGCCACACCAGTTCTCATGTCATAGATTCAGGACAGTTAAGAGGTTTCCAGGTCACAGTTGAAGTGGACCGGCTTCTAAGCTGCTTTAGTCAACTCACCACAAAGCCAAAATCAGATTTCTTTTCTTAAGCACAACTTTCCTTAACCTACTTACACACTTACCCTCACGCCACATCTCGGTTTGAGTTGTTGGCCGACCACCCGCCTCCCTTGACACAGATTAATGGTCCCAGATGAATGTGCTGTGCTCCTCTTTGCGGTATTTAACACAACTTAGCCACAGCGGCTGCAATTAACAGCAGATTAATGTCCTCCTTATCAATGAGTTTACTGTTTGTGTACACAGGCACCGTGTGAGCCGGGCTTTCTCTGTCAGCCTCAGGAAGAGCACGGATCGCTGTGAGGATTAGCCAAACTGCTCTGAAGACACTTTCATGTTGCTTTTTCTAATTATTGTGGGAGTTTTCTGAACAATGCCATACCTTACTGGCATTGTATCAAATAGCTTAAGGTTTAACATAAAACCCAACTTGTTTTGCAGTCGATTTCAGTAGCATCGGTAAAATATTACCTATGCAGTTATCAAAGCTTTGGTACTCAGTAGAGCTGTGAGAAGATTCTTAATAATAATAACCCTGCGATAATGTTTCATTAGCATCACAATACAAGTGCCAGACAAAGGAATCTATGAATGGTCCATTGATATAAGTATCAGAGGCTATATTGGCATTTATTTATTTATTTATTTGTCTATTCAGGCATAAATCTTACATATAAGCTTCTCATCTCATTGCTTTTTTTGTCTTGGTAATGAGGTCCTGCTCAAATGCTTCTCCTGTCTCTATACTGTCTCTATAGCAACATACATTGACGAACCGTTATGATTCCTTCATTCGGAACGGGTTTATATCAGTCTGGTATAGAAGTGGATTTTTAAGCCCCCAAACCGCATGCAAAGCTGTGAAACGCTCGCTTTCAGCTATTTTGCTGAAAGTTAAAATTTTGGAATTTTCTCCTCATGGTCCATTAAATATACGCACCAGCCAGCTTTCAGAGATGAGGGGGGATTCGTTGAAATGTATTTTTGATATTTTATAAGCTTGCTTTTGTTAGGAAATGTTCGTACAGATAAGTTTATAGTTTAGAGTCAAAAAGCTCACAGGAGGAAGTGCAGGTCTGTTTGGGAAATCTGAAACAGAGGGGCTGAGTAAATAGTGCCGAGAGCAGAAAGAGGGAGCTTAGAAGTGCATATGGAAATTGCTGGAACAAAAGTGCTGTCTGTCAGGGGCCAGATTCTATGTTACTCATGCAGTGGTCAAATTAACGCGGTATAAGTATTGTTATTGGCAGTTTACATTACATTAAGCAGCTTCTTGTCTACCCTGCAACAGTAAGTGATTGTTATAGTGGACACAGCGGCTCTTTTGAGATGCTATGTTTTTGATTTCGTTGAATGTGTGAGATATTCCGTGTCTGTAGACTGTGTTATGTGACGTTTTGGTTCGTGTTTGCTGAATCTGTGGAGAAGACAACATTTTTGAAGGAACAGTATAGATGAAGGGTAGGGGGCACAAGGGAGGCGTGTGTTTCCCAGACAACGACTAGCTCCTGCCAAACAGGTCTTTCCTTATTTGTGACAAAAAGTGCTTGAAATCCACGGACGTCTGCTCATGACAGCAAAGCATTTCAGAGTTTTCGGTGTGTGTGTGTGTGTGTGTCTGGGACTGTTCTGGTGTACAAAATGTGGCCTGTGTAAACTGCTGTGTGCCAAGACCTTCACAGTCTCTCACTGCTGCCCAATAGAGCTTATTCATCTGTGGTTATGTACACAGTCTTTTGAAGGACACCGCACAGACACACATTTACAACTCCCACACTCTCATATCGAGAGACATATACGGTATAATAATTTCCCATAATCCCTAGTCATATTTAATCAGATTATAACTCATAACGGGTCACTAAATCAAGCTAAATGATCCAGGATGCGTTGAGAAGATACATTAGCAGCTTGAATAATGTCTCAATTTTGTGTTGGTCTCTCCAAGGCTTGGATGACTGTCTTCAGCAGTACATTAAGAACTTTGAGCAGGAGAAGGTGGGCGGGGAACAGCTTTTGAGAATCACACATCAGGAGCTTGAGGATCTGGGCGTTTCTCGAATCGGCCACCAGGAGCTCATTCTGGAGGCAGTGGACCTGCTTTGTGCACTGGTGAGCACATACACGAACACGCACAAAGGTACATTGTGTTCTCAGCAAGACCTTATTTTTAACTGCGCAACCGGGCAGTTATACGGTAATTTCTTTGCTTTGTGGCAGCCTTATGCAGCATTTATCGTAAAATACTTGAAATGGCATAATAATAATTGAAACAGACACATAATTAATGCCACAATTGCAGCCTATATGCTTTTAATTATTTGTATTATATTCAAACGATCCTGCTTTGCTTACTGCCACTAATAATACTATGACAGAGAGCTATATCTGCCAATACTCATGCCAGATTAGACAATTGACAGAAGTGTTCCAAAATCCACCAGCTCTATAACAGACTTCTAAACAGACAGAAGCGTGATGCCCATTCATTTTTAAGCCAATTAGATTTTTTGCCAAAAATGAAGTAGCTGTACCTTTAATGATTGAATTGAACTATTATTACTAGTTTAATAGCGTGTTTGTCTAAAATGTTGTTTCAGACATGACTGTTCACGTGTCTTAATTTGGTCAGTGTAGTCGAGTCACCCCCTGCTCTCTAGATATCAGCATTGGCCATTTTAAAGACCCACATTAGTTGTCGATTATTACCTTCATTCCCCAAATACTCGATCTGTTTTTCCTATGCTGTTTGTATGTTTATGATAATAATGCAGTTAATATTAGCCAAAACAAACCCCTTAAATCCTTGAAAATCCTATGGATTATCCCTCCATTTTACGCTGTCAGGCTGTTGCAGCAGGATACGGAGAAATAAGTATGACGATGCAGAAGGAGGGAAAGAGAGGTGGCGTGACTGAAAGAATGTGTGGGCAGAGTGGGTAGAAAACTGGCAGCATTCGGGGTGAGAGAAGGATAACAAATGAAAACAGGAGATAAAGGCACAGAGGGAGAGCAAGGCAACGAGTGAGAGAAGGAACACAGCAGTGCTCCGAGGATGACGGAAGAACGCGGGAAAAGGGGGGTGAATGGGGGGCCGCATGTTAGCCAGTGCGCAAGCAAACTGGCCCCCCGTATTCATCTTTTTGTTCCCATCATTTGTTATGTCATGTGCTTAAGCCCAGCTAGTGCCTCAAAGCCTCTTATGTAATGCTTCTCTGGGTTTGTCCAACATGGAGCCCCACATTAAATATGATTACTCATCTTTCCTTTACGCTGCTCCTCTTGCATGCTAGACCCCCTCTGGCTTTAACGGTTTGTACAGCAAAGCACTCTGGGAAAGTCGTCCTGTGTTTTCACTGCACATGTATAGTTAGTGCTCGAGGCAGAGGGGAAGGGCCATTGCTTGAATTCATGGGGCTAGAGACAACATTATGCACCCCCCATACACTCAGCAGTAGAACAGCTTAAAGATGTATTTAGTGGGATTCCCCTCACAGGCCAGAAACAAAGCAAAATGGTTTTCAACTTGTCTTATGGATATAATATCCATCCCTAACCTGCAAAGTAGTGGACATTGCATAATGTACATAGTCTAATTAATGCTTACCCACATGAAATTTGCATCCAAATTTTTAAACCAATTGATTAAAATATGCGATAATCTTCTTTTATTTGCTTGTTTTCTGTCATATGGAGCATTTGAGACAACATCAAACATCTTTTGATGTATAATCAAATTTGAAAAAATAATAAAAAATAATGTTTTATAAACATTATAAACAACAATGTTTTTAAATGTGAAACAACGCTTTTTACATAAGATGAATAATAGATTAATATTAGGCTGTATTTTTAGGTCAGTAATGAAATAAACAAATGGTTTATAGCGCACAAGATTCTCTCTGGAACATTTTCAGATGTCGGAATAACATGGATCGTTAGGTTCTGCACAGACCTCTTATGGTTCTTGCCAGTGCGTGCTGTCAGCAGTGATCTCAAACCTTTGGGTCACACTGATTTTATTTGTTTTAGATTATTTTACCTTCTGTTATCTGAGGAGGACATTGTTTTTTATAGAAAGGTATTGTGTTAAGTTTCCTCCAGAGTATGACAGCGTGTGGCATACAAACTTGAATAGGTTGCGTGTCTCTTTTCACTTTTACACTCACACTTTATTATTTAAAACCACTCTCTGCCTCCCTTTTAAGCGTTTTTTCCAGTAGACACGGAATGCATTACACCCCAACAGACCCTCCCTTTGCCTTACACTTACCCTCCTACCTCACCTTCCTAACTCGCTAACCTTTCTTTACTCTCTCTCTCTCTCATTTCTCTTCTCTTTCTCTATCTTGTTTAGAACTATGGACTAGAAACAGAGAACCTGAAGACCCTGACCCATAAACTGAACGCATCAGCCAAGAACCTGCAAAACTTCATAACGGGTCGGCGGAGGGGGGGTCACTACGATGGCAGAGCCACCCGAAAACTCCCTAACGACTTTCTGACTTCCGTTGTGGACCTCATCGCTGCCGCCAAGGGCCTGCTGGCTTGGCTGGATAGGTTAGTCCTGCAAAGCGCTGGGTTTTGGACCAATGACATTTCACAGTGGGCGGAGCTAGCCAGCGCAACATTGCAGAAATAGAATCCAAGGATCCGAGAAAAATGATCTCAAATGTAGCTGGTTAGGACAAAACAATAAGTTGCTTGTCACTTTATCATGTCCCACCTGATTAGGCAATACTGTACCAAACACACTGCAAAAAACAGACACAACAGATTCCCAGTCATGTTGCTGTATATATTCATTTACAAACAAACACAAAGATCAGGGAAAGCAGCCTTGGTAACGCCGCTTTTTAAATGCCATGCATGGTCACATGAGTGGTCACATGACCACTCATCTCTGGAAAAAAGCTCCATTGTGTAAAATTCATTAGTGAGGTCATGCGAGAGGCCGCAGATGACATGATGGCACTGATTTACTTATGCAACACCCATGAGCAATCAGCTGACAAACAAAAGATGAGTAAAAAGCTTACGTAAGTCTCTTATGTTTCGGAGCATTTTGGCCCTGAAAGCAGCCAGCGTGTCTGCTCAGCGCATGTGTTTATCTCTCCAGTGTGTGCACGGGTTCCTGCATGCGAGTTTGCTTTAATTTCTCCATCAGCTGAAGCTCTCGCTTTGCCACGAGTCTTCTGCCTAACCGCATATGGTCAGAATTTCAGGGAGCAAATAATCTGCTGCAGTGTGTCCCTAGATTATTCCTGGCCTGTGGGTGTCCCTCTTTTATTCTTCCTCGACAGAATGAGTGTTACAGTTTTAAAGTGCAAGTTAGGGACCCTGGAGTCAAAGATGATATGTGCTCTCAGTATACTCATTATAAACAATGCCCTTGTGCTTTCTTGTGTAGAGAGGATTTCTGTGTTAGATTGCACCAGCTATTCCATTAGTTCCATGACTAGTTGAATGGGTCTGTGTCGACTAGTCTTGGAACGTGTAGCTTGGAACATGTGCTGTATACATTGTAATAGCAGGTGGAAATGTTTCTCTTTTTACGGCATAATTCTTATTCAGATTTCTCTGTAAAAAAAAAAAGGTTTTATAGTTTAGTTTTTAAAAAAAAAGTCTCATACTTTAAGGATGTTTAGATATTTTTTTCCGAACAAGAAAAAATATTAGGAGTAAAAATAATTGTTTGCTTTCGTTTATTATGGCCACCAAATGTAACAGTATAGTAAATGGGCTTAGAGACAAAGGATTCTTGTAGCGATAAAGACATAAAGACACTCATGTTTGCATGTCTGTATGGCACACAAGCCTCAGTGAATTAGTGCATCGAACCAAGAAATCCATCTCTCTCTCTCTCTCTCTCTCTCTCTCTCTGTTCAGCGCTCTCCTCTCGCTTTCAGCTCTGTCTGTCTCTATCTGTCTCTTCCTCTCCATGTCCTCCTCGGGTCACCTCCTCCTTACTCTCACCCCTCAGCGTGAATGTCTTGCATGTCCTAAATTAGACCTAGTTCAGGTACAGCAGAGGTGTAACACACAGAATGTGGTTGTGTTTGGAATTGATCTAATGGTTAATGGCAGGTGTTACTTCTTCATCAGGTCTCCATTTGCCGCTGTAGCAGATTATTCCATGACCAGGAATAATATCATTCAGCTGTGTCTGGAGCTCACCACAATAGTGCAGCAGGTACGGACTCAAGCGCGCAACCATTACATGACACCTTTTATAGGAATTGTTTTCATTTACTCATCTACTCTTCATTTTCTTCCCACTCTGTATTTTTTCTCGTCTATAAAACACAAAAATCTGAGATTCTTTATTAAAATGATGATTAAAATGGTGATTCACATGTCAAGCACCAGAGAAATAACACAAATGTCGTCGCTGTGACTTACGCAATAAACGGCGAGTTTTGAAGCCACATGCAAGATTTTTATGTAAGGAGCAAACCAAAATGTAAGCTGTAGCTATAGCTGTCAGATCGTATTTGTGGTTGTGTATTTAAATGTGTCACAGTCGGATTTAAATGTGACACACAGGAACCAATGGCGTCCGCCCGTAATGATGTCAGACGTGGCGAGACGCATCCACAGGTGCAATTTTTTTAAATGGAACACAAGCTCGAGTATGAGATTTGTGATCTCGGGCTGCGGGGACGAAGAGACAACATTCTGTCTATCATCTCCATTTGTGTTTCTCAAAAGAAAGCAGATAATATGGAAATGAAGTGGGAATGAGTGGGAAGTGTGGGAATAAGTGTAGTGGGAATGACATGAAGGTCTGTATAATGACATAAATAACATTTGTGTAAAAATCATTTATCATTTATCAAATTATATGCAAAGTTCCAAAGCTGTTTGCTGCAGTGCTGTCACCTTATTGTAGCACTCCAAGACTGAAATGACTTTTGAGAAAGATGTACTTAGAAAGCAAGGTAATGTTTCTAGGGCAGAAGGTTCCCTAGAAGGAGGCCATGGATGTTTTCTCTCCTTCTCAATTTGCTGTCCTGGATTGAAATAGTGCTGCTCTGGCATTGGCCATTGAGGGCGAGGACAGGTTTATCCCAGGTGGGAGAAAAAACACGTGTCCCGGAACATGTGAAATAAAGAATTCGGAAGACTTCAGAAGTAACTCGTAATAATCTTTGCTGCCTGTGTGTGAAAACTCGTCTCAGGTTGCATCTACATCACTCGTTCAAACTTTGTTTAAAGTCGACTGCTCTTGATTAAACAGGCATTGTATTAAGCTTTATTTATCGTCCTTTGTGCCAGGCTGTGTGTAGGTTGAGCGCGGAGGGACATTCCCAAATGCTTCACATTAATCATAAATGTGACCAGCCGAGTTTCCCAAACTCCTTCACCCACAGATTCCTGTAAATCAGGCTACCATTAAGTAGTGAGTGATAGAGAGTAGACGGAATGGGCAGATGAGAGGAGGAAGAGGAGAAGCATTGCAGCAGGTTCAGTGTAGGAGGATGAGTCATCTCCTCAGCTGTCTGCTGCCTTTGGCTATTTCAGATAGGTGCAAGACTCTGCGGCAGCAAGCAAATCTCCTTTTCCTGTATCCTACAGGCAACGCTCAGCTTCCCATCTGAGATGTGTTAGAGCAGAAATGATGTCATGCGCTCATAGCTCATATCTGGGGGACACTTGATGATAACTTTCATTAATATATCGTTTACAAACACGAGAGTGATCCAGATGGTATTTATAAATTACATTTGAATTAAAGGGAAGTCTAACTATTGGAATGCACATTAACTAATGACTTGTTACGCATTATAGAACACTGCAAAAACATTTTTTTTATGAGCGTGTTTGTTTTGTTGTCCCAAAAAAATAAATACAATTGCATAAGATAAAACTTTATTAAGAATATATCTTGAGTTAAGTTTGTTTTTCATATCCTGTTGGCAAATTGTTGTTTTTTAACATAAATGGAGGGAAAGTTTATGCCAGGAAACAATATAGTCCCTGAGAACAAGCCTTAATATCTTAAACTGTTTTGTTTTAAAGGATAAAAACTTGTTTTAAAGAAGTGTCGATTATTACTGGAAAACAAGACAAAAATACTGATGAGAAAATGTTTGCTCACGTTATTTATAAATGACTAAAGTGTTCAACCCATTTAATCTTTCACTAATGTGATTGTTAGTGTTTAAAGACTAGAATGTGATCATTAAAATGTAATTTATCTTTCTGTGTTCTAGGACGGCACGGTGTATGAGACAGAAAACAAGATACTGCATGTGGTAAGCGTAGCATTTAGATTCTTACACAACCTCTTGGTTCATTTACATAAGACATCTGATCTAGCTCCTTTGTTCAAAAATAGAATTCTGTGTTGATGCGAGAACGAGTGTGTGAGAGTGAGAGAGACAGAAAGAGAGAGACAGAAATATAGACAGCTAGCATTTGATTCATGGAGTCTATCCCATGCAGTGCTGCCAGTCAGAGTACAGCTGGCTTTATGCTATAAATACCAGGACAGGGCCACATTTCAGAGAGTGACAGCGAGCGAGAGACAGACCTTAGTTTTATAACACCAAGAACATCATCACTAATTAGTCACAGGCACCAGACGGAGAGATTCGTGATTGGCCGGATCATTTCAAATACGGTAGCAGGAGATTCATAGGGAATAACATTATGACATCGTTCTGGTCACATGATTGCATGATTACATCATGATATGGTACGTCCTGGCGAGGGAGGCTCGGTCTCGGCGCAGATGGTGTTTACGAAATGTCACAGCAAACGTGCGATGAGATGATCGGCATATTGAAGCGCAGCAGTGGCTTCAGCTTCGAGACCTGCCTCAAACTTCAGCTGAACTTTCCCTGAGCCTCCCT
The DNA here is from genome assembly GCA_036877575.1 of Botia almorhae. Classification (NCBI taxonomy): domain Eukaryota; kingdom Metazoa; phylum Chordata; class Actinopteri; order Cypriniformes; family Botiidae; genus Botia; species Botia almorhae. Next base: position 24,712 of record JAZGTJ010001363.1, on the reverse strand, counting down.
TAATGACCAGAATAGGTAGCTGTGGCATTTTAAAGGTGACATGCTATAAAGATTATGCAAATGCATGTCATGCATGACAAATAACACAAACACGTATTTTAACAATGTTACATTTAGTTGTGGAAAACAAACAAATGTTTATGTGTGTCCTCTGGACAATTCTAAATGTCCCCATAAGTAATTTATGCTGCTGCTTCCTCTGATCAGAAATGATTATATCTTTCTCACTGGGGTTCCCACTGTCTCTCTGCCCTCAGTGTAAGACTCTGTCAGGTGTGTGTGACCACATCATTTCTCTCTCTTCGGACCCCATGGTGTCCCAAGCCGCCCATTTGGAAGTGGTGCAGCTGGACAACATAAGGTCTACAGAGGGATTGGTGGGTATCTGTGGGCTGTATTTTCATCTCTTCTTCTCTTGCACACGTTTTCCATCCATCATCACCACACTCTCATGCTGTCACGATTCTCTACCGCTGCAATAAACAGTAGTGCTCATTTCAACACGCCATGACACAAAGGGAAAAATGGCAATAATGCAGTGACCCCAAAATGTTAAACAATTAAAATTATTTTCTTTATAAGTTATAAGTATTTTAATAATTATATTACGTTTACCCTTGACAATATCAAAATATATCAAAATTCATATCAAAATGTAATGACATTTAAAACAAGAAGAAACGTTTTTTCCAACATTTTGCGAAACAAAAATAAAATGAATTTATGTATTCTCTTAAAACAAATGCAACAAGATGGAATTTCGCTTCTGAAGTAAATCTCAGAAAGGTGTTTAAATATTTGGACTGGAAAGACGACACATAAATACTCATCAAGAACTATTTTTTAGCTGACCCAGTCACACCCACATCTTGTGTCATAGGCATGTAGGGACGAATGCTGCTAGCAGTGCTGGTGTGAGCTATAGACAGTTATATTTCCACAAATACATATAGACACATTTGGCGCTTTCAGGATCCACTCAATAAAGTCTTAATAAAGATATAAATAAATGCTGCCCACTCCTCCCCCATCTCCCTGTATCTCTTCTTTATATAAAACTGTGTGTCAGAGGGGATTTGTGCTTACTGTACATGCCTGCCAGCATGCTTCTATTTCTCGCTGTGTGTCCAATATTTGCAGTCCATGGCTCTAAAGTGTTTTTCTCCTTGCCATAGGGCATGTACATCAAGTCGACCTATGATGGCCTACATGTCATTACAGGCACTACAGAGGGAGTAAGTGGTCATTTCCAGTATTCCAATACAATCTGAATACAGTGTGTGACATGTATAAGCTGCCGGTTTGACATTAGTAGCACATGTGATCTTAGGAAATGAGTATGTTTAGTCACGTGTAATCCAGTGGATATCTCTCTCTCTCTCTCTCTCTCTCTCTCTCTCTCTCTCTCTTGCTTAGTCTCTAGCTGACCGCTGTAAAAAAATCCATGCCGGTGATGAGGTCATACAAGTCAATCATCAGACAGTGGTGAGTATATCTGTTGTGCACAAATTTGCCCCTTAGCTACAAACATCGCTAACATTACTAGAAGCCATTCACATAGAATATGATACTGTTTTTATTAGAGTTAGCTATAGAGCAATGGGCTGGAACTAAATGCAGGTGTCTCAAAATTCTGTTTTAAAAGCTGAATTTATTTAAACTTATATATTTAAACTTATATAGCTTATATATTTAAGACATATGGCACTTATATGGCATGCAACCTGGTGAAAACACAGGACAACGTGTGTGCGCTATCAGTCAGTTTGCTTAATATTTATAGACCGAAAATTAAAGTGAATGCATCCAGTTTAAGTATGTTAACTGTGAATGGTTCCTAACTAAGCGTTCAAGCGATCTTGTTCTTGCCTGGTACCGTTATGGTGAGGTAAACACAGGTGCGTACTGTACATGACTCATGCAGGTGGGCTGGCAGCTGAAGAACCTGGTAAACTCTTTACGTAGCAATCCGGCGGGCGTGACCCTCACGCTGAAGAAACGACCCCAGAGCACTCTCACGTCAGCCCCTGCCTTACTGAAGAACATGAGATGGAAGCCCCTCGCCCTGCAGGTACCGATGTGCAGTTTAAGACATGTGCGTGAATTGATGATACACCATGCATAGTGCCACAATCTGTTCTTTTTTTAGCAGCATAAAAGCCCCCCCCCCACGCCTTGGGGCTTTGACCAGCTAGACTGCATGGCAAATCTCCACTTTTCCCCCTCCCACCAACCTCTCTTTTTCCCTTTCATCTTTTTTACCTCTAATCTGTGCTTATCCTTCCTTTCCAAATCTCCTCTCGTTTTCCCTGAAGCTCTGGCACATCAGCAGCTTCTGCTGTGACCTGAGAGGAAAATGTGGGATGTCATTTTAGATGTTGGACTGTACAATATTTATTTTTTGACGTATTGCCATTTTTATTAAATCGTTAATAAAGCAACGAGTGTGTATGAGCCCAAAATTACTGCTTTAATAATTAGATAATAGATTAGATACCACTGTAGATGCATTGAAAAGACCTATATGTATTCATCCAGTCTTTATTGGCAGGAAACATTTTCTATATTCCTATATTAAATATTCAGTGTGATATTTGAGGGACTTTCTTAAGGCGAATGAAAATGCTGAAGTTAAAACTATGTGTACTTCTGTTTGCAGCCCATCATTCCCCCGAGCCCCAGCAGCAGTGTGGCCACACCCACCAGCACCCTCAGCACCCCATCCAGACGGGACAGCTGTGCTCTTCAGGATCTTTACATCCCCCCTCCCCCTGATGAGCCATACGCACCCAGGTAAAGTACACAGGCAGGAAACCTGGCTAATTATAACCTGCAGTAACCTGACTAATGATTTTCACCTGGAAGAAAAATGAGAACCCAAAATTAGAACCCAAGCAACCATTGTAGAACAACCAGGCACGTGCATACAGTAGCATTACCTGCAAACCTCCCACAACCCCTAACCTTTAGGGCTGTGAATTTTGCACAGATAATGACCACACATCATCTTTAAGACAGTCTTTGTTTTCCTAAACTAGATTATAAAAGATTGTTCTTATCGTTGCAGAGAAGACATGGCGAGTTTGCCTGGGAATGGCCAGAATGCTGCTAAAGGTTCCGAGTCGCCCAACACCTTCCTGGATCAGGAGTGCCGGAGGCGTTTTCCTCTTCTGGATGAGGATGCGGTACTGTACTGTTATGAATATGATCAGAATCAAGGCCCTCCACCTGTTCGCAGGGACAGCACACCCACATACGGTACAGCCTTTTAAATACTTCTTACACCCCTTATGTGATAATGTTTGCTTTTACAGTGTCAGGACAGGCAGTTGTAAATCATTGTAAAACATAAATCATTAGATTCTATCATTAGACTTCTACATGGTTTCCTCTGATGGCCTTGTATGTTTAATGTGCTGTAATGTATTATTTGATTTTTATTAAGTCTGCTTTGTGTTTGTCGATTAGGACGACTAAGGCCTATTTCCATGCCTGTGGAGTATAACTGGGTTGGAGACTATGAAGATCCAGCCAAGCTAAAGAAAGAGATCAGAAGAGGTGTGTGTTTGCGTGTGGGTGAGAGAGAGCGAGAGTGGGCTGTTGTTTTTATCTTTTCCTTTGGTTATGCCGAACCTGAATCATTTCATCACTTTAGCTTTGACGTCTCAACTGGCACATCTTTTTAATCTTCTGCCACTGCTCTCAGTTTACTGCCCTGTCATCTATATCATATTTACCTCATTTTGTATTTGGATACGTCTGCCAGTTTCTTCCTGGCTCTTTGTTTGAGATTTTGGGATTTTTTTAGGTGTTCCATTGCCATGGTAACTCCAACAGAGGCTTGCCAAGATACTGGCTTCTTATTGGCTAAGAGCAGTCTCACTTACTAAAGGAGTGGGAGCAGAGAGAATGCTTTCTTTAGTCATGCTGACAGAATTTATTAAAAACATTTTATATAGGCAACACAAAATTATTCTATATTCTTTGATCATGAGATCTTTCAACTATTTGATTTTAACTTAAAACATTACATTATTTAGGATGTCAGTCAAAACTGAATCGTTCAAGATTTTTTAAAGAAACTAACAGAATATTCTCAGAACATTGGCTATTTATATTATTATTATTATTATAATCAAGCAATAATGTTAATACAACATCTAAAAAACTGGACATTTTGATCCTTTGGTCCTGTAGCTTTCATAATAACATTTTTAATGTTTTTTTTACTCAATATAAATGTTAGGGAAACATTCTTACAACTTAAAATTGTTAGCTGGGACATCACATTAAAATGTGCTTGGTTCTCTTCGATAAGGAGCACAGCTTCATAATGCCATTGTTTTAACAGAGAATTCTCTGATGAGATATGTGAGTGAAGACAAGGCGGGGTCAGACGAATACCACACAGGCCGTCGCAGCAGTAGGCGCAGTAGAAGGAAGAGTGAGAAGAGCAGTAGCCCCGGCCACTATGCCTTGGTCCCTGCCCTGCAGATGGATATGCTGCAACAAGACTCTTTGGCCACACCCACATCTGAAACCTCTTCTGTTTATCTTGTGAGTCTGTTATGTCTTCTTTGGCCCATTGTTATACACACAGCTAATTTAGAATATAGCTCTTTAAGTTTTAGAATATATAAAGCAAGTTATAATAAAGGAGAGAGGATAAAATGTTCATGTTCTGCCTTTATTTACTGTCTTTCAGACGTTTGATCGCTCATCAATACTTTCCCGGTCAAAGAAAGTGAAGTTAAGAGGTAAATGTTTATGTTAGCGGTACAAACTACATGTCTGATGATGTACTGAAGATATATTCTTTGAAGACAAATGTAATATTTCATGGCACTTATGAATTCACCTGCGTCTCAGGTGAATTAAAAAAATGTAATGTAATCACGCAGTCCTGAATTGATCATGGTATCAAGGCCTTTTCTCTGCCGTTATGTGACTAAATCAAAAAGTTTTTAGGGTTCTTATGCTCCCCAGACCCCTTTTCCTTCATTTAAAATGTATGCGCTGACATCTGCTGTCTGTCTCAGCTGGCTCGCTGCCCTCCAACAGCAAGCGCAGAATCTCCTGCAGGGACCTGGGTCAAGGTGACTGCGAGGGGTGGCTTTGGAAGAAAAAAGATGCAAAGAGCTACTTCTCCCAGAAATGGAAGAAGTACTGGGTTGTGCTAAAAGATGCATGTTTATACTGGTACATCAACGCAGAGGTGAGGATGATGCAGCGATGCAGCACTTTATCCATCAATTGCACTAAACTTCTTGTTTACCCATAATTCATCTCTCTGTCTTGATGTATCATTCTTGTGTTCTTTCTCAGGATGAGAAGGCGGAGGGATTCGTCAGCCTGCCCGAGTTCAACATTGACCAAGCCAATGAATGTCGCAAAAAGTTGTGAGTAATATCAAGAAATACTGTTACAAAGTGTGTTGGCTGTTGGAGGTAGCTTACAGATGCCAGATTAGCATGTTGTGACAAAGGTTGTACCTCCTTCTTGTTTTCAGTGCTTTTAAAGCTTGCCATCCCAAAATCAAGAGTTTCTACTTTGCTGCCGACAATGTGGATGACATGAATAGGTAAGGCCAAAAAGAAACATTAAAGCTACTAGACACCATAATTCCATCTTAATATAAAGAGGTATTTATGAGTAAGCCATTGGTTGGTTGATTTCCCTGAAAAGTGTACACACCAATAGCATGAGTTTAAGGCGGAACTATTTATTTGGGTGACCAATTGCATACAAGGTAGTTTCTAGGAAACCTGTTCATAAACAACCATCATTTTTGCAATTCCATTTCAAGGTGCTACAGCTTGTATAAGAAGAAAGTTTCATAGAGTAATCCAAAAAAAAAATTCCTCAAGGTTACAAGCTCACATGCTCTTGCACTTGCTTTGAATTTCATTTAGTTGCCCAAACTGATCAAAGCCAGTCATTTTTAGTAACATCCTAAAAAAGTCTCTTCTAGAAGCTCCCCAGGTAACCGCTGTTGTTTTTCTCATGTTTGCATGCAGGTGGCTCAGTCGGCTGAACATGGCTGCAACGGCTCACACGGAGCAGAAGAGGATTCGACAGGACCATGGTGAGAAGATGCCTTCATGCTTCGCTTAGCCCGTCAGATCAATTATTCTCCCACTCTGAATTTGTGTGTTCTTGTCTGCAGGTGCTATAAATACATGAATATGAAGTATACCATGCTAGATGCATGCATTGGGGTCTTTAAATGTAATGCGTACACATTGCCATGGTGAACTTGTTGCATCCTGTAGGGGTTTATTTTATGATAATCACCAATAGACTGGACATTATCCTGCCTATTATGTGTCTGTTTAGCAAATAAATAAGACATAAAATATTGATTTCAATTTAAATGACTTTATTTTGCCAGCAAAAGAATAGCAGTGGAGGAAATTGAAGGCAAAAAAATATAGGGGCCTGTAATGGACCCATCAAATTTTCCTGTAAGCTTTGTAATAAATTGCGGTTACACTTTTTGTACGGCTGTCAAACTGTAGTTTTGGACCTGTGGTGTTTGTTGTGTTTTTTCAGACTACTGGAGTGAGAGTGACCATGAAGATGCTGATCACATGACCTCAGGGACCAATCAGAATAGTCCTCCACCTCCCTATGACACCTACCCACATCCTCCCTCTGTAAGGCTGTCTTATTTTGTCTTTCTGTTTTCTTTCTACCTTGTTGTCACTCTCGTAAACCCTGAATTATTTTAACTATCAGCATATATGTGCTTTTAAAAACATCCATACTGCATATTTTTATATTTTTCTAAAGAACTTTGTTGATTCTTTGTGACAATAGTAGGATTCATTTAATGTCACTGACACGTTAAGAGATCAGAAAATAGGTTTGTACACTAAAAAATTAAAACGAAAGGAAATGAATGAGTTGGAATAATGCAGAAAGGCATGATGGGACAAAAAAGGACAGAGAGAGAGAGAAATGGAAGGAGAGAGCGAGAGATGGAGGGAAAGCAGGTTGAAGAATGAGGTGTAAAGCTTCAGAGGGACAGAACTGAAGGACACATTTATTATTTAGACTCCTGGGATGATTGTGGCTGCTGTAAATTCATAGTCAGGGGCATTTTAAAGAGGTCCTCTGGCTCCAGCCCTCAGTTATCTTAATGAAGGTCCCATAATCCTAAGCAAGAGAACCGTTCGTGTATGTGTGTGTGTGTTTCAGGCCTATTTATTTAGGCAGTGCATAACTAAAGGTGACAGCAATGAGCCTGTGAAAGAACACAACAGGGAAAATAGGATGCATATAAATGTCCCTCTTTGTTTATGGTCCTTAGTCTTGATTGTTTTTACATTGGTAAAATAGGGGAGTCTGAGGCTAGTCGTCACACTTTTATTCCATTGATTGGGGTAAGTTGGCATAAAGGGAATCTGTTATTGAATAGACTATTATAGGCTTTTTAGTAACATTTAAATTCCTCTAACGCAATTATGAATCACAAAAATGTAACAGGTAAAAAAATCTAACTATTGTTTTGACCAGCAGATATTTTGACTGAGTGTAAAAGTGACAATCTGTCACATTTATTGCACAAATAGAATGATATTGGAATTTTAGTTGGTAGGATACAGTTGCCAAAATACTTATTTAAAACCATTGTCTTAAAACTAGCATACAAAACCAGACTAAACAAGCATTTGTGTCGCTGGAGTTTTAACTTAAAACTTTATAGTTACTAACACAGCTCTTGTGACAACTAGCTCTTGTCTGGCCAAAACTATTATTACACAACTCAACCCACTCTCTGTGTTACAGGCAAGTCCGTTCCAGGAGTCCAAACATATCCGCCCACCTTCCACAGAGACAGTCCAGTCCCGCTCGCCACACTCTGAGATACACGGGGGCAGCGTAAGCAGCGCCAGCTCACCGGGCCGCAAGTCCGCCAGCCAGCGGCGTTCGTGGCAGGACCTCATTGAGACGCCCCTCACCAGCTCCGGCCTTCATTTCCTGCAGACTCTGCCTCTGGATGACTCCGTGTTCGACGATCCCAACCGATCCGTGCCTGTAGAGCTCCGACGCCAGTCGACACTTCCTGTCCAGCATGGTCTGCTGCCAGAGCGCTACGTCCCACCCACTACACCCACCCAGCCCAGTAAGAAACCTATCATAGCTGGTGGTGGAGGAGATGGGGGTGGAGGAGGGGGCAAGCATCGCAGTTTCACCCTGCCCCGTGACAGTGGTCTCCATGCTATTCTGGCTGCCACCTGCGCAGCTGAACACACAGATGCGCAGCACTACCAGCTGGGCCGGGCCCATGCCAGAGACACAGGTTAGTGTTGAGAACTGTTCTCCTGTTTCACATCCTGTATCTGTGACGCATGAGCTGTGAATATTTTTGTGCCCATATTCACAGGTTACAGAATTCACACTGTCGGTGTGAGCAGCATCACTAACAGTAGAATTTTGGCACTGAACTTATTTTTTACTAAACTCATCAGAAACCTATTTATCAACTCAATCTTTAGCTATATGGGCTTGTATGAAGCTGCATAGAAGGAGATTACTGCCAACTATCTAAATAATAGATGTCTGTAGGGCTTGATGCAGTTCATACATGCAGTGACATGGCTACACTTCAGGTTTTGGGTAAATGAATTAGAATGTAATGCGTTTCACCTCCTCATGTCAATTGGATTTCATGATGATCGTCTTTGTAATAGTTTTTTGGCCAACTTTTAGTAATCATGTCTCAGGAAATACTGTCAGTTCTAACACTCTACATCCACCTGCTGTTGCATACCTGCGGTATGTGTGAGACAGACCTAACTTGCCTTTGTCCACATTTTTTCCTTAGCCCACATATGCATAGGCAAGTTAGCAGGTGAGTTAGCATGTGTAGTTAGGCAAGACAAGTAAGTAGTTACTGGATCTGTTTAGTCACACACTTCAGTGTTTTGATATCAAGGCGCATGTGTGAAATTCTTTTTGTAGACAAAAATTTAATTAAGTAATAAAATTGTGTATAATTTCAATGTGACAAAACTAATAATAGTAAACAATTTAATGACCTTAAACTTTTGAACAGTAGTGTGTGTTGGTATGCTAGTAATTCTAAAAAAATCCTTCTATAAAATTCTATAAAATTCTGTTTAATAGAATTGAATAGGTTTGAGAGTGGCTTGATAGACTGATGGCCAGCTAGCAATGGTTAGCCAATAGTAGACAGTGTTGTTGTGTCAGTAAAACTAACTTAGTTTTTCCTCACAATGTTTAGCCTGTACTTACCATTTGTGCTGAACTTCTTGTTGTGAAAAGGTATCACTTTTTTAATCTTTGCTAAATGCCACTGAGAGTACATTCCTCCAGCTGAAGTGAAAAACATACTGCAGGTTAATTTAGATGCACTGTAGCTGCAAATATTAGCCGAATACACAACTCCTTTAAGACCTTCAATAGCCTCATATTAGGTGCCGTCTTCCTAATCCATTGTGACAGCTCTCGCCCCAACTATCCTGTTTCAGCCCTTCCTTAAATTCCACATGTTCATCATTTCTCAGAAGCTAGGCTTCCCCTGAAGCCCACGAGGGGCGTCCCTTCAGTCCCTGTAAATGTCTTCTTACACATTCTGGGCCATATCCTTGTTTTCATCCTGTTTTCTTACAGCCTGCCATCTGATCGTTCTGTCACTATGACGTGCATCTCCTTCATTCAAACAGCTAATAGGGTCATTGCAGTAAATGCACCATTTCTAATTCCGTTGTGTTATAAGATATCGTGTGACAAGGGATTGTTGAATTATGTTTGTACATTATCCTGTAGTGGGTGACATGTTCGCTAAGGTTTGGTATAGGAGCTAAACATGATTTAGTCTTCTACAGCATGATAGTCTTTGTGTGTGGGTTTGTGAGTATAAGTGCAGATATGTTGTTTGTGTCTATTTGCATATGGTTACAGCTGCCTACACACTTTCGTTTTGTAGAGGTAGAGCTGTCACGGAAATATTTGTGCCCTGAGCCCAATGAGTAGGCGGACCTCATTGGGCCTGTCCTCTATACAGGGCTTGGGGTACAATTTCTGCTTATCCTTTCCTTTCGTCAAATGTATTTCTCGTCTTTCCGGTTTTATTCGTTAATTAAAGAGATTTTCAATCACATTTGATTGTCACTGTAAACAAATCTTTAATGCCCTCTATAGGTCTGGAGCGGGAGCGCAGGCACCAGGCAGACTCATTGGTAGATTTGTACAGGGCTCTGGAGAGGACTAGCCTATCACCTGTTAATGAGCACAGGTCCTCTTCTCGCTTAGAGTACAAGCGATCGTTCGTCCGCCGAAGCAATGATCCATTACTCAACGAGAAACTGCACCGCCTGAGAATCCTACAAAACTCGTTCAAGGTACAGCTTTTTATTCAGGGGTCTTGTTTCATTTTTTGAGACATTTGTGGCGTAATAATCATAGTTTATGATTATATACATTATCTTGTCATCTTGTTATCTGTCATCTTGTGTTGTTTTGACAGGACATCCCTCTTCAGGAGGCAGAGACGAAGATCATTCATAGGGACGTGTAGCCCGGCGGACAGCAGAACACAGCAGCGCACAACACCATTTCAACTCTAAATATTCATCTTAGCTCGTTTTAGCAAACATATACTTCTTTTGACTTTTCTCTGTGTTCCAGCATTCATACATTGCCTCTGGTTGCACTCAGCCTTTTCGTCTGTTTTCTTATTGCACATGCTAACATTAGCATTGTTTTGTTTGTGTGGTTCTTGTTCCGAACTGCTGATTTATTTGTGTTTGTAATAATGACCCATATCGACATGACGGCTTCCACCCAGGGCCAAATAACTGCACTTCCAATGAACTCTACCTTACTGTAGTGTTTTATTAAAGACAGGGAGAGTAAAACTACTGATATAAATTATTTTGTCATTCTGACTTGCATGGCCATTGTCTGGTTAATAGATTTTCTGTATGTGGTGTTTCTTATAATGGTCTTAAATGAAGGTATTAATTCCAAATTTATTGAAACTAACATTTTTCAATGGTAAATGTTATTTTGAGTGAAAAAGAACTGACAGGATACCGTAATTGTGCGTCTGTGTTGAATGCATTTTGTTGTATATAATTTATGTTGTAATACTCTGACCGTTTGCACCCCAGCTCTGGAAATACCCCCACGTTGAGCAGCAAGGTACTTGCAATAATGTTGAACTAAAATGATTAATTAGTTTAACACCGTCTATTTTTGTAAGCATGATATTTATTGAGATGTTTGTACATTGTTTTGTATGCTGAACTATGTGTTATCTTAAGATAACTGCAAGTGTAAATCCCATTGAATGTGTCCCTAAAAGTTCTTTAACATAATGAAACTTTCATGTGAAAGCACCAGTATTCCAGTATCTCCAAAAATTACATTTGATCAATAAATTGTTTGATGTTTTGACATTATCATTATTACATGTTTTGAACCACTGTGCCCTGCCCGTCTGACAAATCACTGAAATAATTATGCAAAAATGCCTTGTCCAGCTGGTTAGTAAAATAACTCACCACATGACACAGTGTTTGTTAGTCACTGGCCGGTTTCAGAATAGACAAATCACAAGGGGGTGTATACAGCAATGTACAGAATGATGACAACTGGGCATTTATTGATTGATTGAAATGATGACAGCTGGGCTGTACATTTATTGATTGGTTGGAAGGATGACAGCTGGGCTGTACATTTATTGATTGTTTGGTTCGATGGTTAGATTTAGAGCTTAGATAAGAGCTTAGAGTTCTGGCTTTGCATATATGATGTATGCAAGTGAAATGTCTACAGTCATGCTATATAATATTTACATGTAATAATTAGATGACGAATCTTACCATTCCTTGAATGTGAGGTAAATAGATGATACACAAGTGTTAATGACTTAATACTGATGTCACTGCTAAACCATGGTACCATCACAGTACTCTTATAAGAGATGCTCCCAAAATGTCACATGCGCTGAATACTGCGCACGTGATTTCTGTTGATCAGATATTTCCCTACTTAGATGTGGGGTGGGGAAATGACAAACAATTGACTCAAACACTAAAACACAATAAACGCATTACACCATCATTATCAATCTGACAAAGCCGCACACTGAAATAATTATATAATTATAATGGTTAACGGAGCGCACGGAGCCCACACCCACCCATGTGTGGGACCTGGGTCGGGCCCTACGGGCCACTCCACCCTCTTCCAAGCTTAACTGCAGAGGGAGTGAGAGAGAGAGAGAGAGAGAGAGAGAGAGAGAGAGAGCTGAACACACCTCCCTCTCTCCCTCCACAGTGTGCCCGTTCGCATAGCCTCTGTCACCACAGACTCTCCACCGATTCACCACCGGCTGCCTCATCCAGGCATGGCAGACGGCTTTACCCCATCATGGCAGTGCTACATTACATCCTTGACCTCAAACTCCGTGCGCCAGGTAGGTTTTCGTGAATGAATGGCGGGGGAAAGGAGGAGGAGAGGGGTACTCGTGTTGCAGTGCACAAATACGGGCCTCCTCGCGATTGCTCTATAAGCGATTCATTGTCTCTAACTGCAGCGAGACTGCGTTGCATTGCTGAGCGTCCTAGATGCATCTTTCATTGCGATAAAGCGCAAAGAATCTTTTGTTTGAAGTGTCCTCCTGACGTTTGCATTGATAAATGACCTTCCAGGGGGTAGCATAGCGGCGCTAGCAGAGGCTAACATGGGTTGTCCTCTGGAGCTGGCGGCTGATCTTTCTCATGCATATGATACGTGCACGTATATGCATTAACAGGACAGCTTGCTGACATGTACAACATCGGGTTTCGGTTGCTGTTGACTCCGTATCCGACAACGTTATGTTAGCCATTTTGTATGCACACCGTTATGTACTTCTTAATAATGGAAGTTAAGCGCTATTGTGGTGTACATATCACAGATAAAAGGTATTTTGCTCTTTGCTGCCTTGCTCCAGTCGTCGTTGGCTCACTGGCTAAGAATATCGCAGGCTATTAAGATAAGCATACCAGGTCTGACTGCACGCATTAAACATGCTGTATCGCTTGGTTAGAAATGTGACACGTGCATAATGTAATATAATGGTTTGGATTTTGATTAGATTGTACTGCTTCTGTTACCTGGCACTTTACTTGGTAAATAATATTATATATATTAAAACATCATACATTATCTATAATGATATCATAAAATGTGAAGCTTATCGTACTCTATTTGTAAGTAATATACAAAAGCCTTTTATTATTATAAACAGATATAATAATTATGTTGTGCAGTTTGGTTTATTGTCATCACATTTTGTTTTGTCTCGCTTCTTGCATCGCTTCTTGTATATTTGTGTATTATATGTGTTTATTATAACATTTACACATCAACACTGTTACGATGTCGGAATATTGCCTGTCTTGTATCGTGTTATTGCAATTAACCCTTTAAAACATTAGCGTGGATTGCAAGCGGAAAGGCAAGAAAGAATAACATAGTTAATGAGGCAGATGTATGCAGTGAGATCAAAGCTTGGGATTTCCTTGACAGCCGCCCTGGGGAAATCTTCTTTAGTGGCCTCTGAAGTGAAGGATTGATTAATCCACTCTCTTTCTCTCTCCTTGTGTTTGTTTAGCTGACATTTCTGCCACTGTGCGTGGCCTGCAGTCTATATTTCAAGAGCAGGAAATGACAGAGACTGTCCATGACTCTGAGAGACATGGATATCTGGCCACCTTTATCGGCAAAAATGGCAGGTAAGCATGTTTGCCGGCATCTATACATCATTAAACTGAACTTTTGTGGTCAAACAATTGGTTTGAGAGAGCTTTCACAACATGCCACAGAATGTAGAAATTAACGGGTGTTGGTGTAGCTAAAGAAATGTGTGCAACTTGTGGAATGTAGAATTCGTGTTACGTTAGACTGTTACATGGAATGTTGTAATTTTTGTTCTGTAACAGCTAAGCACAATGTTAAACCTAACTGACAGGAGTTAGACAATGATGACTCCATGTCAACCGTGCCTGACCGCACAAACTACCCCCCGATCCCTCCACTGAAAACACCAGGTGTGCTCCTGTGTTCAGATACTCTAGGATGACCATTGATCGGCCAGTTAAGTGCATCCTCTGCACAACAATGAACAGCGTTTAGATGCGCGTAGGGTCATTTTAGGGGCTTTGTGGATCTAAACTAAAAGCTTTGGCACTCACTTCCTGTTTTGTGTGTGGCTCGCTGTAAACACAGCTGGTAGAGCTTTGTTTGGGCTTAAGCTGGGATAGGACTGGCCTGGACACCACAATTACTTTTGGGTAATATCTCAACTGTCCACCACCTCTATAGCCAGACATACATAGTTATAACACTTACCACAGTCCAGCCCAGTTGAACCTACTGTCAAGAGAACTTAGCCAGACTGGAGACCATCTTGAGACTGTTTGGTCCCTTTTAAACCTTAGAACAGAGAACTTTAGGTCACCAAGGCACTTTAAGCACTAATTGAAGTTTGAGGTTTTAATGGTGCTTCTGCAATTTTCTTTCCATCAGGTTTGCCATTCTACGAATGCACTCACATGGTCTGGTGACCTTTGACCTGCAGTGTCTTGAAGGGGATGATGAAGCGCAAGTGGACAATGTGAGTTAACAGAATGTAGGTGCTGTCGGGATTAGAGATATTTATGATACAGTTATCTTAACAGTCAGTTATCCAAAATAAATATTAGCTGTCAGTGCGTTAATAAAAATGTTTACCTAATTAGATGAGATATATTTACATAGCTTTTATTTTAACGTAGTGTTTATATTTATGTAGCATTTGATTGCATGGTTGATTTTCACTTTGTTTTTGGATTATCATCACTTAATGAGTCTGTGGATCATGAATAATAGTGTTTACATGAATTTCTAAATCACATTTTTGGACACTTGAAGCTCTTTATATATAGTTGTGGTGAGTGTTTTCTACACCATGGTGACCAAACCACACACAACAAGGCGAATAGTGAATCATATATTTTAGAATTTGCTTGCTTCCTGTTTGATTCTTTTCAAAAGGAGGTCACGGAATTAAGACAATGTTTTCTTTCCTCTCTTTGTAGCTACTGAATGCACTGGAGAAGAAATTAAAGGCTCTCCTGGATGGCAATATCCAAAGGATCAAGAGGTGAAACTCCCAATACTTTTTAGCTTATACAATCAGTTGCAATATTTACTATATTTACAACATTTACTGAACCTCAGACTTTATTGGGCTGTTGTGACGGGTGTATTGTTTCTTTAAGATGAAACATTTAACTGTATACACACATCTTGTCAGACTCCCGGCGCTGATTCGAGGCAGTGATGTGGACCGATACTGGCCCACGGCTGACGGCAGGCTGATGGAGTACGACATTGATGAAGTTGTGTACGAGAAAGATTCAGCCTACCAGAACATCAAAATCTTGCACTCGCGGCAGTTCGGCAATATGCTGATTCTTAACGGGGATGTCAGTAAGTTTACAGGGTCACGGTTTATTTTTCTGCATTCATGAACAAGTGCCTGAGGCAGAATCAGTGTTTTAAGGGATGCGGCTTACTGTGCTTATTTTCAAATGTTTGTCCACATGCTTTAAGGCAATTAGAAAATGCTGTAGCTGCTATTAATGTCACTTCTCATGAGTTGACATGTGGGCGTGTGGTCACGTATTGTGATTGTATCTCAGATCTGGCGGAGAGTGACCTACCCTATACTCAGGCCATTATGGGCAGTGGAAAGGAGCACTATGCTGGAAAAGAGGTACTTATTCTTGGAGGTGGAGACGGTGGAATTCTGCATGAGGCGGTGAAGCTCAAACCAAAGATGATCACCATGGTTGAGATATCCTTTAAAAAACTTAACTGCACCTAACTTACCATTAAGGTGTTCCAGTGGCTCAGTTGGTAGAGTATCGCTTAAGTGGTGCAAAGGTCACGGCTTTGTTCTCAGGTGCTGATACATTTTGTATGAGGACGATTCAGTCTACCAGAACCTCAGAATTGTTTGGGTAATGCATCCCCTCATTGTCATTAAGCAGAACTCGGTATTTTGTAACCTTACCACAGCTGTGTTGCAGCAAACTGAACTCATTTCTAAAGACGTGTTTCCTGATTAAACTGTTTTTTAGTGGGTTTTATATGTTTCCTTAATTAAGCATTTACATTGATGAGCTGGTGATTGATGGATGCCGTAAGCACATGAGGAAGACATGTGGGAATGTTTTAGATAATTTGAAGGGAGATTGTTATGAGGTAAGGATTTTATTGGCTGTTTTAAGTAAATGTCTTGTTCTTGTCAGTGCTTGTTTAGAAACCTGTCGTGTTGGCTGTCTGTTAGAATCATTTCTGTCATCAACTGTCTGTTGATGAACATATTTACTTAATGCAGGAAATTTCAAACAGTTTCCTGCTTTTGAAACAAGTCGCGTGTAATAAGAAAATGACCCAGAACCAGGGTTTCCTGACTAATGAATGTGTATTTTTCACAATGAATGTCACTTTATTATTGTATTATAAAAATTATTTTATTTGCTTTTTTACATTTTTATTATTTGTGACCTTTGCTTGCCCTCAGATTTTGGTTCAGGACTGTGTTCCCGTACTTAAGAAGTTTGTCGAACAAGGGAGGACGTTTGATTACGTCATCAATGACTTGACAGCTGTCCCCATCTCCACAGCACCTGAGGAGGGTTAGTGTCTGCTTCTCGCACCTTTCTAAATATGTCCATTGTGTCCGGTTTAAAATTCACTTCTTGTTCACACAGCAGCAGTAAACTGATGTCAGTCCTTTTGTAGACTTCATATTCGTGTATATAATTAAGATTTAGTGAATGAACTCGCACCTTAGTTTTTGTCAATTGTGATAAAATTTGTTTAGTCACGGTAGCTGTAGGTGTTATTAACATTGGATGTTAGAATTGAAGGGGTTTTGTTGTTGTTGTTAATACTGTTGTTAATCCCATAAGCCCTAGTATTATCAAATGATGTAACTGAATCATTCGGAAAGTAATACTCTGACTGACCCTTGAATCAATTAGCAACTTCATAAATATGAATGAATAGGTTCTGTGTTCTTTTATAGACTCAACATGGGAATTCCTGAGACTCATTCTTGACCTTTCTATTAAAGTTCTGCGACCTGATGGGAAGTACTTCACACAGGTAAAGATTAACAGTTCCCTTTTGAAATAAGTCACTTTATGAAGAAAAAGAAACCGTTGCCATGTTTTGTTTTCTGCCTGCAGGGCAATTGTGTGAATTTGACTGATGCGCTCAGTGAATATGAAAAGCTTTTGGGGAGACTTTCATGCAAAGTGGACTTTTCCAAAGAGGTGGTCTGTGTGCCGTCTTATATGGAGCTGTATCCTTTTTAAATTACCTGTATTTTTCATGTACCAAACAAACAGACCTGTTTTAATTTAAAAACAGCCTAATGAAACGTTCAGCCTAGGATACTAAATTTCTGTTTAAAATGTGTCATTTTTCCTTAGTATGTTTGTTGCAGGGGTTTCATTTATTCAAACTCTTATACTCCTATTTAAACTCAAAGGCATATGCAGTTGTAAATTTGCATATGCCTTTGGTAATACTGCTAAGGCATTGGTAACCGAACCTACAATGCAAAACCTACAATGCAAAAACATGTTTTTTACCTTTAAATTGTTTTTCAGCCATGCCAGTAGGTGTCAGTATTTGTCCACTACACTTGTATCAGTTGATTAGGAAGAAATATGCTGTTACAGACTGTTTTGTTTTGGTTATATTGTAATTGTTTATTTTTTGTCAACGAAACAATCTACATAATTTCTCCCACATATAAGTGAACTGTTCCTTAACATGTTGACACAGGTGGGTGTTTTACACCATCTGGAAGAAGTAATGTCTCTTCCTTTGTCACTCTCTCCTCCAAGTCCTGCCGGAATGTGAAGACCCTCCCTCACTCTCTGATGCACTTAGGGGAGACATGCACATCTCTCTCCAAGCACTGTTTCTGTTGCTACTGTCTGTTCACGTCCAGCAATGAACAGCCTTTTTGTTTTTGACATGCCTATTTGTGAAATTACAGCATGGTTGTGTTTGTTTACCAGTGTTGGTTTGATGTTGTTTGCGTGCGGCCCTCTAGGGTGCGCTGTGGTGCGGTGTTTAAGTGGACACTGCTGATGATAAAGCCTGGAGTGTGGCGATGCAGCCGAGCATATTTCTGACTCCTGCCTTTGAGGATGGTCCGTTTTTTTTCTTTAGAGACAAGTTTTGTTTTGGTTTTGATTTTTAGCTCTTTGTGTTTTACTGTAGCTCCACTGATTTTCTTTTGCCTTTGTGTTTGAATTTGTTTGCATCCTTTGTAAATGTGGCTTGTGTGATTTAATTCATGGCGCTTCAGAGGTTTATTGACAGTGTTGCATTCTGGGATTGCATCGGATGGTCCGTTTAAAGCAGAAGCCCCAAAATCTGTCTTAAAAGGGAAAAAAATGTTCCTGCTGTGGCAATTTTCATTCTTGATTTTATTTTCCTTCTGAACTGTGAATGTTTATTTTTTATGATTAGCACACTAGGTTTAAAGTAGGTTTCCCTGCTTGATGTTTTTGCTATGGTTTTTTTCTAGTACAAAAAAGATTTTTACTGAATGTAGGCCACTTAGATTAATGCGTTTTATCAATAAGGTGCTTCGTTGATATTATTTATTTGATTTTATTTCACCATACACCAGTGATCCCGCCCTGAAAAAGAATTTCTGTTAATGAGAGTGATAATCATCTATTAAAGCAGTTGAGGAGAAAAATAAATCTTGTTTTTGTCTGTTTTGAACCACGGACTGGAAATACGCATGCACACTATTAAAATATGAATAAAGAACAAGTGTACAATTTAGCAGCCCCATTCAATAACCTATGGAAGAGCGAATGACATGTAATAATGACATGTAATAATGTAAAAAAAATGTTGCCATGTTAATGGTTTATATTATACAAATAAAATAAGTTAAAATAAAAACGGTCGCTGACCAAATCGATCAAAAATCCTTTGTATTGCATTACGTCATATTTTTCAGGCCGGTTTACGTGCTCAAGGAACCAAAACTGGTGCTTTCTGTTAGTTGTAGTTGTTTCCATGACCATCGGCGTCAGCGTCAGTATTACAATTTAGTTACATCACTACATTTCCCACAATGCACTCTGCAAAAATACTTGTGGGAGGAGACTGCTCGTGATTATAGATTTTTGTACCTGTCTGCCGAACTTGTCTGATTTATCGTCCACTTGTAAAGTGTACAACTGGACTGTTTATAAAAAAGGACTCGTATGGTGCAAGGAGGATTAAACGCTTTACGTGCTGAAAGGGTTTTGCTTTCCTCACGCCATGGAGAAACAGTTGCATTTGAATTTGCTAGCCTCCAAACCCCCGATGGCAGGTTTGCAGTCGGGATCTAAATTAAGAATGGGGTGAGTTTACACTTTTATTATATGCTTGTTAACAACGTCGAAGTATCAGATTCAGCACAGTGCACACAAGCTATTTTACCAACCCCATCGATGATCGCTGATAGCTGTCACGATTTAGATTTGTGAAGTCATATCTCCGTTACTGATGTATTGCTTACATGTGTGGAACTGTTTCGACGTATGTCGCACGGAATGTAAAATGTGCCCCGATCGTGTTAAAACTGTTCGGAATTGAAAGCAGACTAGTAAATGTTCGGTTAACGTCTCTAATCTAACTGTCTTGTGCTGCACGGTCTCCTCCTGTGTCTTGTGTCTCATCCAACCACCGCAATCACGACTCACTCCAGCAGGCGTGTTTTCTCATTGATGCTCTTTATCACACTTCATCTGAGCTCAGAATCTGTTACGTCAGACGACCCTTTAAACTGTGTCCATCAGAGATGTTTTTGACTTCAGGCTTAAACCCGAAGGCCATGACAAGTGTATAAAACGTATGCATGTAAAGTCATCAATTCCTGGACGACTGTATTTTGTTCTGTTCTTTTTACTTAGACCTGGAAGGAAACGAGATTTTACCCCCCTTCCCTGGAGTCAGTACTTTGAAACCATTGAGGATGTGGAGGTGGAAAATGACAACAGCAAAGACATATCCTTTGTGTCAACCTCCAACAGCTTTTGGAAAATATTTGTTCTTTTGTATTTACCCTTTATGTGTCTCATGTTACACTGTGTGTCAGGTTTTTCAATCCTTACAGCAAATTGCTCCTTTACTCCTCTGTACACATTCAGGATTTACAGCAGTGGTTCCCATGGGCCTGTTCTGCTTTTGCTTCATGGAGGAGGTCATTCTGCTCTCTCCTGGGCGGTCTTTACTGTGAGATCTACTGCTGTTTGTTATATTATATGTATTATATGTATATCAGACTATATAAAATTAACTTAGTCGATTCAAATTAATTAAGGCTTGTATTTAAGTACAAAAAAGTTTTTACTTTTAAATTTGTTTGTGTCAGTATTTTTCTTACTGTATGTCCACCCCATACAGTAAGTAAAAGAGACTGAATCAGGCATTACATGCTGTCTGATCTGTGCACAGATTGTGTTCATGATTTTGACTGATGTTTGTGTTTTTTAGTCTGTTATATGCAGCAGGATTAACTGCAGGGTTGTTGCTATGGACCTCAGAGGACATGGTGAGAGATTTTAAAATTCTTCTGTAACAGGCAGCTTTGTGTCTGTTAATTACGTGATAACAAATTGTGATCTTTATAAAAGTCACTACCATACAAAATATAAATATAATTTACCATAAATGGTATAAATGACCAGTTTCAAGTCTGCCATGTTT
The DNA here is from genome assembly GCA_036877575.1 of Botia almorhae. Classification (NCBI taxonomy): domain Eukaryota; kingdom Metazoa; phylum Chordata; class Actinopteri; order Cypriniformes; family Botiidae; genus Botia; species Botia almorhae. The sequence goes on along the minus strand of JAZGTJ010001363.1, from coordinate 3,907 downwards.
TCAAAATTCAGGTGATACTAAAGTAAAGAACCCAGATGACCTCTCTGCTGAGACAATGGCAAAGTAAGTACATATTCCCCAGGAGCTCTTTACAAATAAGATATCTGGAAGTTCTAATCCGAACTCACTTTCTGTTAGGGATATTGGAAAAGTGGTGGAGGCGCTTTATGGTGAAAACCCCCCTCCCATCATGATTATTGGTCACAGTATGGGCGGAGCGATAGCAGTACACACTGCTGCAGCCAATCACGTGCCATCACTGCTTGGCCTTTGTGTAATTGATGTAGTGGAAGGTATGTTTTCTGGCCCTACCTTAATTCAACTGCGTTACTAGGTGCAACATGCTCCTCGCATATTAAAATAATTCATAAAGAATACACGCTGAAGAATGTGAAGTCTGTTGACAGAAACATTTATGTTTCATTACAATTTTCATGCATGTGATTTATATTTGCCTGTGTGTAATATTTATATTCACAGTAATGCTGTTGTGATTATTTTTCAGGTACAGCAATGGATGCCTTAAACAGCATGCAAAACTTTCTGAGGGGTCGACCAAAAACATTTAAATCTGTGGAGAACGCTATTGAATGGAGGTCCATAGTCATTGTTGAAAATAATGTGTAGTATGGCAAACATATGTGAAAAAATGAATGAACATTTTTGAGTGCTCTTCTGAAAACTTTATTTAAAATACAGTTACAGTGTAGAATAATGTATATATTTAAAACTTGTAGAAGTGTATTATTTATATGTATCTGCATTATTTTGTATCAAATGTATTCATAAATTACATCTGTGCTACTTACATGGTCATACACGGTCAGTTTACAGTATTTATTGTCAACAGCACAGTTTGCAACCATTAGTTACCAGTGAAAAGTTCTGCAATGATTCATACTTTCATTTTTAATACTAGTGTAAAAAGTGGTCAGATCAGGAATGTTGAGTCTGCACGGGTGTCCATGGTTGGGCAGGTGAAAAAGTAAGTCTTGCCTAGTAATGGTTCTTTCAACTACATCTAGAAATTTTTAGCAATATATCTATTGCATCGTTTAGTCACATAGCATTGAATAGATGTGTTTGGATGTTTAGATGTGAGGAGCCCTTGAGCAGTCCAGGGGTTTCTAAGAGCATCAGCGAAGGAATTATTGAAGAAGAAGAGGAGGATGAGGAAGGAGGCGAATCCAATTACAAAAGGAAGAAAGAAGATGACCAAGAGGTAATGCATATTTTCGACATAAATAAGAACCTTGCCAAAGGTCTTGCATGACAGAAAATATACAGTGGTGTATTACAAGGTTTCTTGGAATGCTTGATTCTGATTGGTTAAGTATGCCATTCTGCCATAACCTCAGGCAACACTTTAGGATGATACAAGACGAAATCCTGATCACTCTGTTGGTTATCTGTCAGTAATAATTCATCCATTACTAATTGTCTGTAATAATTGATCGGTCTGTAATAATTCAACCATCATTAATTGTATGCCTAAATGCTGTAACCTATTTTGTTTGGGTTTTTTCCATTTGGCCTCGCAGATAAAGAAAGAAAGTTTGTACACCTGGCGTATTGAACTCTCAAAGACAGAGAAGTATTGGGAGGGCTGGTTTAAAGGACTGTCTTCTCTCTTTCTAAGCTGTCCCGTGCCAAAACTACTACTGCTGGCTGGTAAGAGGGCTGAGTGAGACATCCGTCTTTAGATCTGCAGATCGATAAAGACATCTCGTTAATGTGTATCTCTCTCACAGGTGTTGACAGGCTTGATAAAGATCTAACTATTGGGCAAATGCAGGGTAAGACTTTTCACTTTTGCCTGCTCGTAAGTTTAACTTTGACAGTACAGCAGAAGTCACATGGCTTTGGCCAGAATTTGCTCACGCCTGTTGTGATCTGTGTTACAGGAAAATTCCAGATGCAAGTTCTTCCACAATGCGGACATGCTGTTCACGAAGACGCCCCTGAAAAGGTTTGTCTGTTTTATATCACATCCCTTAAATGCAAATATACAGAAAGTTAACGAAAAGCATTTTTAGTAATTTGAAAACTATGGAACGGTTTCCCAAATTCCCAACAGCAATTCCATTTTTCTTGTCATGCATTTCTTTGAAGTATTTTATGGGCTAGATTTAGTTTAAGCAATTTTTCCCTTAAGCCACCTCCATATCAATATCTGTACACTGAGAATAAGAGTAATTGTTTAATTCCATTAATTTCAACAGTAGCAGTTTTGATGAAATTATCTACAGCATATTTAAAATGATTAACCTCAGCAGCATCTGTAAAGAATCTTCTAATAATCACAAACAACTGAAAAGTGAAAGGAAAGCTTATGAAAATTCATTGACCAAACTGTTTACGATGCCTATCAGAAGTATAATTACTTTGCTTGTCCTCGTATTAATGGTTCGTTTGATGTCATCTGCTGTTGTTTTTCTATTGCATCGGCATATCAACACCAAGAGTATCTTGTTTTGCAGGTAGCTGATGCTCTGGCCACTTTTATGGTCCGCCACAAGTTCACTGAATTCAAGGAAGGCTTTCCCTGGTAAGACATCATGTGTGGATCAAGTCCTGTTGGAGATAATGAAATGTTTGAGAAATGTTTTGAATGTGACGGTCCTTTGGTTCCTCCTGCTTTCTCTGCAGACGGTGTAGTCTCCATCTGTAGTCTTCACTCAGTGACATGTCATCCTCTCTGCCCTCCTGCTTTCCACCAGGGATTACAGTACAACTGAAACCATGACAACGCCTCTGCTACGACATCATTCTTAGCACTTCCTTCTTAAGTTATATTCAGTTTTGTATGACTTTATAAAATATATTTGCTGTAATTGCTATTATTACGATGAATATTTTGACAGGAATAATTAATAATGAAATAACAATAATTTAAATTATATATATACATTTTTTTATTTCCCCCTGAACATTTTTTTTTTTGCATTTCCTCTGATGCCTTGCTTGTTTGTTGTTGTAATTAGGATGACTGCATCATGTTGTGTTTGAAGTGTTGCTCATTGCTGATTTCCAGGGATATAATAAAAAGAGAGGTTTCAGCAGGCAGTGTGTGCTTATTCATCAGTGCATGACATCAAATGATATTCTTATATTAATCCGTGATCTACAAGTGGCATTCGTAGTGATTTTAAATCTTTTTGCACATGCATTATTAGTGCTAGTAAGCACAATTAAATTTAGCGCAGAATGCAATTTTGCTGTTGCTTTTGAGGCAGATATATTACAGACATATAAGAACATATATAACAATTGTTTGAGGACAGTATTACATCCTAATTAAAAGTTGGTTAAACCAAGAACACTTAAATGCGTGTAAATTTTGTTGAGTTTCCTAGTTAGCAGTTTAAATATGTCATCTGTAAGACTGATTATTTTTGATATTTTCATTGTTTATTTCATCTTCTTGGCAAAGTTAATGTACATTAACAGAGGGTCTCAGTTTGCCAAAACGATAACAGAGAAAATATCTGAATAAAGGCCACAAGGCCTCATCTCTCAGACCATAAATCAAAGGGCTCAGACAGCGAGGCAGAATAAGAACAATAAGATAATTCAAATATCTGAGGATTATAAAGAGAGATGTGCTGCTTCCAGACATCATGTACAGTGTTCTCTCTATTGTAGTATACAGAAAAGATGTGAGGCACAAGCCCAACTGAATCAGGTGCAATAGCACCGTTCTGAGGGCTTTCTTAGCAGAATCCTTATCAGAGGTAACAGACCTGGCTGTAATCATAATGCTAATGTAAGTAAAAATAATGATTAGTGCAACAGACACAAAATAAAGAACATCAAACCCTTGATTTTTATCCATCTGCCATTTGGCTACATACAATTTCTCTTGTGTGCATAAAGTATTACCTGCTAAATGATTGGGGTTAACAAT